>JAVQIZ010070322.1:0-17240 GCA_036023535.2 Galaxias brevipinnis
CCATTTTGACAGGGAGAAATTACTGCTCATGCGCTACCCTGTTCTGAACTAAATGCATACTTTTTGAACACATTAAAGCATTGTCGGTGAAAGCCTGACCTTGTTGAAAATAAAATCAACCGGTAGTACTTCATCGTCATGTGTCCACCATTATATTATGATGAAGAGGCACTACCGATCTAGCGGCAATAATCCCCCTTGTCAACAAACAGGGTTTGGACCGCAGTCCGCTTGTGCTGCAGGCGTATGTTCTGCGCGCTAAGGCGGTCAGTCCAATAACTGCGATGCATCACATCGCATTTGCGCAGGGAAATGCATTTCTAGTTGCATTAGTTTTTTTTTGCAGAGGGGTGGTACAAGTGAGTCGCTCTACAAAAACAGCTCTATAGTTGCGTTAATGGTGATCTGTAGGACTGTCTTGAGAACCGATACTTAGGTACCAAGTTGATGCCAAAATTCTAAAAACGTGACGGTACCCGTTTTCTACAGTACCGAAGGTACCGGCTTATGTAATCGAACAAACACCAGCAAAAATATGTCGCTTTTGATGTTCATTCCCGGGCGCTGTGTAGCCCCTATTTTTCTAGTCAATCTCCAAGGTGAAAAGAACAAAGTAGCAGTAGTAGTAGTCCTTGAAGCGTTTGGCTCAATCCATAATGGTTTTGCCTCCCCTGCTGTTAGCTATACCGCAAACTCAAATAAAAAAATCAAAGTGATAGGCAACAGAGCTTCCCCATTTGAAAATGTTTTATTCGTGAGTCGAGCTGTGGCAGGAAGCTCTCCAAAATCAACACACGAATACGATGTGATCCACAAATGTTAGGCACTTCACAAATGCAGATTCGGCAGGTTTCAAATAAATATAACCACTTTGAGATTTTTTTTTACATTTGTTTCAACCTCAACATATTTGTATGAACTACGTAATTCATATATAAATCTCTAAAAACATTTGTGAGTTGTTCTGCATTTATTTGTGATTATTGATAGCGATCTAATTCGATAGGTATGTGTTAGTCAACATTTTATTGCGGTCACTAGATGGCAGTATACACAAGGGTATGATTCATTTTGGTCCTCCATTAGGGGCATCAGAAGTTGGATAACTAACTCTTAAACAACAAAAACACTGCACCAACAGTTCAGGACATCTGCATGAATGCGCTTGTGAGTATGTGGCGGCGTCACCGTATCGTTAATTATTCCATACGGAGTTAGCTAGTTTCTAGTTATTATTAGCACCTTGCCGTGCCCATGGATTGACGCTTCCCCTCTCTTGCTGTAATGAACGACAACTGCATGGTGTTTCATGTTCACTAGCAATGTAGCAAATCAAGTAATGATTGTTATTGAAATAATAACTGCTTACAATAGTCAATGCAAACCACACAGCATGCCGCATTGACTGTCAACACTGTGTAGTGAACTAACAATTCATAAGAGGCAAAGGCATCGTACAAAGGCAACAACACTAGATATAATTTTGACATTATGGAACGTCTTACGCTAAGCCATGTCAGCTTGCAAGTTTATTAAGACAAGACATAGGGTGCATGCATGTATCTAAATGATCGATTCACATGTTATTTTCTTATTATGTTTAATCGGTGTTTTGCACCCATGCATTGAAATGAATAGAGCGCAGTACATAATGTTCCATCTGTATGGTTGTAGCGTTCATCGTTCAGTCTTGTTAGATATAAACTTATCTGGAAAAATATAATACATGTTTACAGTAGCCTTATTGAAGTATTGGAGAAATAACGATGGTGGATCTAGTCGTGGATCTAGATCTTGTTTCGGAAATACAGTTAGCTGTTAGGATGAATAGAGATTATGCATTACATTGTCATAAAATGCATTCTAATAAAATAGATTAGTCCATTCCACATACACCGTGCCTTCATAATATCGCCCATTTCTCATAAACTATGTTTATTTCTACAATATGATTCTGGTAATTAATAGTGTGTTGAAATGCATGTGAAAGAAGAAAATAATTCAAGTTATAATTCCCAAGCTATTACAGGAAGAGTTTTCACAGCGCAATTTGGCTGACCCTCGATCCACTTCATTTAAGCTCTACTGTCATTGTGGATAGTCTGAGTGATTTTAATACTTAAACTTCATTTAACACATGTGCAAACGAATAGAGCGTAGAGAACAAAAATAAAACCAAAACTAAACGTTAGTAGGCAATTTAGTCATCAACTATGTCCGGCATTAAATTATGGATATAACAGCCCTGCCAAATCTAGCAGCAGCAAGAATGGGGGGTGCTAGAAGGGGTGTTTTCCAGATAATCTGGGGTTGTGTCCTGCACACCTAACGCAGGCTCATAATGGATAGGATATGTATTCTGATTTTAGTTAATTATGGGTGTTGTCTCCTCAGAAAATGTGTAAGCTACTCAACAGAAAATTCACATTTGTTAACATCTGTTAACAAATCGGGTCTGGACTGCAGTACACTTGTGCGCGCTAAGGCAGTCAGTCTAATAACTGCGACGCATCACATCGCATTTGCTCAGGGAAATGCATTTTCTAGTTTGCATTGTTGCACTACAATACTAGTTTATCCAAGTATCATTCGACATTTGGAAGATAAACTATATATTGAAAAAACAAAAAAAGGCTGGAGTGCTCAGAAATTAAAATTAATATGATGAAGGTGCTCTTTGGTAGGGAATATAACAGTTAAAAAATGATAGAATGTCCAAGGCACTTTTTTTGCAGTGGTGGTTCTAGACCAATCTTACTGAGGGGGCCAGGCTGGGTCCAGTTGTTTTGTCAGAGGGGCACATTCGATCCAGGACAAAAGAGAACAAACAATGTTGAAGCTTTCAGAAACGTTAGTTCGGGATATAAATGTCCTTTCTCTTAATTTTGATGATAACTACAGAGAAAATTCAATGATATGCACTATAATTTCTGCTTTAAATATTTCATTAATATACACTCACAGGCCACTTTATTTGGTACACCTTGCTAGTACCGGGATGGACCCCCTTTTGCCTTCAGAACTGCCTTAATTCTTCGTGGCAAAGACTCAAGGTGCTGGAAATATTCCTCAGAGGTTTTGGTCCACATTGACATGATAGTATCACTCAGTTGCTGCAGATTTGTCGGCTGCACATCCATTATGCAAATCTCTCGTTCCACCACATCCCAAAGGTGCTCTATTGAATTGAAATCTTGTGACTGTGGAGGCCATTTGAGTACAGTGAACTCATTGCCATGTTCAAGAAACCAGTTTGAGATGATTTGAGCTTTGTAACATGGCGCGTTATCCTGCTGGAAGTAGCCATCAGAAGATGGGTACACTGTGGTCATAAGGGGATTGACATGGTAAGCAACAATATTCAGGTAGGCTGTGGCGTTTAAACGATGCTCAATTGGTAATAAGGGGCCAAAAGTATGCCAAGAAAATATCCTCCACACCATCACCACCAGCCTGAACCATTGATACAAGGCAGGATGGATCCATATTTTCATGTTGTTTACGCCAAATTCTGACCCTACAGTCTGAATGTCGCAGCAGAAATCGAGACTCATCAGACCAGGCAACATTTTTCCAATCTTCTATGGTCCAATTTTGGTGAGCCCGTGCGAATTGTGGCATCAGTTTCCGGTTCTTAGCTGACAGGAGTGGCACCCGGTGTGGTCTTGTGCTGCTATAGCCCATCTGCTTCAAGGTTCGAAGTGTTGTGCGTTCAGAGATGGCCTTCTGCATACCTTGGTTGTAACGAGTGGTTATTTGAGTTACTGTTGCCTTTGTATCATCTTGAACCAGTCTGGCCGTTCTCCTCTGACCTCTGGCATCAACAAGGCATTTTCTCCCAGAGAACTGCTGCTTACTGGATATTTTCTCTTTTTCGGACCATCCTCTGTAAACCCTAGAGATGGTTGTGCATGAAAATCCCAGTAGATCAGCAGTTTCTGAAATACTCAGACCAGCCCGTCTGCCACCAACAACCATGCCACGTTCAAAGTCACGTAAATCACCTTTCTTCCCCATTCTGATGCTCTGTTTGAACTTCACCAGGTCGTCCTGACCTTGTCTACATGCCTAAATGCATTGAGTTGCTACCATGTGATCGACTGATTAGATATTTGCATTAACAAGCAGTTGAACAGGTGTACCTAATAAAGCAGCCAGTGTGTGTGTTGTGTGTGAGTGAGTGAGTGAATGGGATGCATGCATACATATTGATATTTAAGACAAAATTAGCTGTATATTACTATATACTTGTATTTATGCCTTTGTATCTTCATATAATTCCCTGTGAATTATGTCTTGACTCCAGAGAACAGGTGGACAAAAACGGAGAGAGGGTTTTGGGCTGGATAACGGAAGTGTTCACATACACTTTCCTTGCTCCTTGACCCCCTCTTACCACTCAAAGCAAATGAAATGCAAAATGTTAACTGCTTAATATCAATAGGCTAATTTGAATTTCTTTATACTTAGAAAACAAAGGGACTGAAAGCCATGTTCAACACCCTGCTCCTCTAGATCAGTCAGAGGATGGTTGTGGTGCTCAGGGCTACAGTCAGTGCCACTCTTATCTGCTCCTCTCACCTCCACATTGCCCCCTACTTGTGGCTTCTGTATACTACAGTTTTATGGATTCCCTGACCCCTGCCCATAAACACAGATGTCTTTGCACAAATTTTGGGTGAACAACAGAACATGTAAATGAGGTTGTGTTTGTATGTATGCTTGCAATACCTTTAGACTCCCATGTGCTGTGTGTGTGTGTGTGTGTGTGTGTGTGTGTGTGTGTGTGTGTGTGTGTGTGTGTGTGTGTGTGTGTCTACACAGTTACCTTAGTGATCTAGACCGCGTGACTGCAGATGGTTACGTGCCCACCCAGCAGGACGTTCTGAGGGTCCGCGTTCCCACTACAGGGATCATTGAGTACCCATTTGACCTGGAGAACTGCATCTTCAGGTAGCCCCTTGGTACCAGGACCGTCCTGCCACAGGAAATGGAGGCTGCCCCAAATCACAGCTGGAAGGCCAGTCGAGTAAATGAGGTCTCCCCCCCTACTGCTATAGTGGACCAGGCCATCTAACTAATTGCCTTACCAGAACAAAATAGATTAATTAGTCCTTCGTATTTCGGGTGGATAGGTGGTTGGGGCAACCTCCATTAAAGGTCCTGGACCTTGGACAGAGACTGGCCAGCGCTGGATTTCCCAGGGGAGCTCCTGCGAAGCACAGAGTGGAGAAGGATTAGACCCTTGATTCCATAGATTCTCCGGGAAGAGGCTTTATCTATGAGTTTCAAGCCAAATTGAGCTCTCAGTGAAAGCACTTACATGGAGTACAGTAGATACAGTTTAGGACTGGAGTTTGTTCATAAGCCTGCTTCCTGGTTTTAGTCTATGCGAGATCTCTGGCTATACGTTCTTTATCTCATTCCAAGATGGCTGCTGTTACCGCTGCCTAGGCCTTTACGACTGCCTCTGACCCTCCCTCCCTGTCACTGTGTTTGTGCTTTAGGAACACACAGGTCCCCACAAAACGCCTTCTCTGAACGTGATTTTACCCAACCAAGTGTTTGTTCAACACAATCAAAATGTATTTGGTAAAGGTGGCTAACTTACCAAAGTCAAAGCTTGTTACTTTGAGCACAATAGTTGTCATCTACACATTTCTGAGAGATACTGAGACTGGTGGTGTTGAGGGAACGGTGTGATTGACTAACACGCCTGTATCTCTGAAAAGTGGTTCCGTATGCAGAATCTCCTCCAAAGGACCAGTGGAAGTGGTGGTCGTTTTGGTAACTGCCTGTCACGCTTTATATGACTGTTATCTGTCTTTTTCTCTGTCTCTCTTCTTGGTCTGGTCTGTCTGTAGCTATCTAACTGATCTGGATCGTATCGCAGATCCCAACTATCTGCCCACCCAACAAGATGTTCTAAGGGTGCGCATACCCACCACGGGAATCATAGAGTACCCCTTCGACTTGCAGAGCATCATATTCAGGTAGAAGACGCTCTTATTTGCCTCTGGCAAATTACTCTGTTTCAAAGTGAAGTTGTTGACTCGTCAACCATTTACTGTGTTTTTGTTGACCCTCATTACCATCTTCACATTGTGTGCCAGTCATAGTGAAGAAAACTCATTAATCATTCTTGTACAGCTATGACTGTACAGTGTACGCCCTTCTGACCCCTTCCCGTTGTCCAGTCATAAACAATCACAGACACACATACCCAGATACGCTATTACAATTACACACTCTCCCTTCCTCCCTCTTTATGCCTCAGCCCTATTTCTCACCACCATGACACACACGCACACATACATACACATCCTCGTGAGCCTTATGTCCTACATTTTGAAGCCCAGTATCTGTAATTGGGTCACCTCTCCTCTCTTCCTCCTCTTCTCCTCCCTGCCTGGCAGAAGAAACAAGGTCGTCCTTTCCGCTGTGGAGGAGTTTTATTTTGGGCCGCAGGTCCTGCAGGGCCCTGATTGGCCCTTTGTCTCTGTGGACCGCAGTGTACTGGGCCACCACTAGGAGGCGATGTTTAATAGTGAATTCAATCAAATATTTTCCTCTCAATGACAGACCCTTGACAATCGTTTATGGGACTGTTGTATACTCTAGTTAGAAAAGCAGGGTTACCATAGATGTGCAGAGCACAAAGATGTATCTAAAAGTTATTTTTACATCATACTGACTGTTTTCCTTTTCTCACTTAAGAACCTGTAATGGAGCGAGAGGGAGAGATAGAGAGGCTTGTTGAGTGAGTTCATTATGCCTCAAGTATAATTTTGAAGCCTGTTAGATTCCAATCAGATGACGTAGGATTGCAGGATTCTGTTCATCAGAGGTGCCGTCACAATCCATGTCCTGTCATTTCGCCCTCTCCCAACCGTCCTCTGTTTACCTGTTGTCTCCCACCTTGTCATTTTTATTAGTTGATCGTATTTGATTGGTTTCTGTCCCCTTTTCTATTATCCTTTTCCTGTTTTCCCTGTATTTCATTCCTCCCCTCTTTCGCTCTTCCTTTTTGCTGCCACAGAGTTGCACAGCTTCACAACTGCTCTAGTCTTGTTCTTAAACACACACACACACACACACATACATAGAAGATGGGAGAGCTTTCCCCAAATAATGTTTTATTGCTCCACCCCTTATTACCCTTCCCAGTATGTGGGACCATGACTTGTGTAGATGGAAGTTGTCCCAAGACTGGTCTAGTATCAGATTACCTTTTCACCCCCCTGAGATTCCTGGGGTTAAACTGATCCTGGATCTGTCTTCAATGACACCCTCTGCTTCGCTTAATTTGGGGGGAGGGTGACAGATGCTACTCACTTATTCACTCACTTTGAACGTGTTTCCTACATGTGTTTGTTTTATTCTTGTTTATGTGGGTTCCTTTTCCTAAGACACAGCTCAGCAAACAATGCCATCTATTTATATTCCAACTGCACCATAGGTAACGTCTTCTAATGATGCTTCATTTTCATACGAGTCAAGTTTGCTGACCTCTGTTGGTTGATTTGTGGCTCTAGTGTAACCCTAATGCATTTGAATGTACATTATTATAGATTAATGTATTTGTCCATTTGTTGACTTATATTTGTTCTGCACACAAGGAATGTGCGCTAATGCTGTCCCTTTCATCGTTTCGCTGCCTCCTCCCGTCAGGATGGTGGATGTTGGGGGTCAGAGGTCAGAGAGGAGGAAGTGGATCCACTGTTTTGAGAATGTCACCTCCATCATGTTTTTGGTGGCCCTTAGCGAGTATGACCAGGTCCTAGTGGAGTCTGACAACGAGGTAAGTGCTCACTCAGGTGGACATCTGCATGGAATTATAATGTGCAAATCAACTCTGCTCTTAGTATTTCCAACTGCTCCGTAGATGTGTCGAACCTAGTCTGAATTATGCCTGTTTTCCACCACTCGTCTTCTGTTCTGCAGAATCGTATGGAGGAAAGCAAGGCTCTTTTCAGGACCATCATCACTTACCCTTGGTTCCAGAACTCCTCTGTCATCCTATTCCTTAATAAAAAAGATCTGCTGGAGGAGAAGATTACCTACTCACACCTTGTCGACTACTTCCCTGAGTTTGATGGTGAGATGTGTGGGACTGTGTGTGTCTTTGAGAGAAGCCCTATGATAGTCTGTGTTTGGGTGTGATGTGGGTAGTGGGTCTAACCAACCTTTGTGGATGCCTACTAGGTCCCCAGCGAGACGCCCAGGCAGCACGGGAATTCATCCTAAAGATGTTTGTGGACTTGAACCCAGACAGCGACAAGATCATCTACTCTCACTTCACATGTGCCACGGACACTGAGAACATCCGCTTTGTGTTTGCAGCCGTCAAAGACACCATCCTACAGCTCAACCTCAAAGAGTACAACCTTGTCTGAAGGCTTAAACAAACACACATGCACCTCCCTGTTGCACAAAAAACAACCTGCCGGAAGTGTGCTCCACTCTTTACACACCACACACCATTTGGACCTTTTTGATTTCGCTATAATTGTTTCACAGACCCCCCAACCCCACCTTCTCTCTCTTTTTAACCATGGTTATGTTAAACCTTCAACCAAAGCTCGCCCTCTTCCTCCTACGTGGCAGCTTGTGTTCGAGTCCTTCCTCCTCCCAAATCTGGTTCACGTCTTGAATCTGGCAGTTGGCTCCAACAAAGTTATCTAGCACACGTGCCGTAACCCAGGGGGTTGTACAATGACTAAAAGGGAGCGAGCTTTGGTCTGCTTGTGTGGGTGGGTGTGTGGGTGGGTGTGTGTGTGTGTGTGTGTGTGTGTGTGTGTATGTGAGAGAGAGAGAGAGAGAGAGAGAGAGACTGAGGGATAGAGAAATGTAGTTGTGAGTGTTTTGGTGGGAGGGGGCCGCAAGGACCGGTGAGCTGTTGTGCGCTAGCCCCCTGGAGTTGTCGCTTAGGATAAAAGACATGAGCAGCTCCAATAAACAACAGCGAGGATTAGCTACACGGTGTATACGTTGCGCAATGAGAGACGAGATTTTGAAGGGGGGCCACAAATGTAAAGGGGAACAGCCTGACTTGGATAGGATGTGATGTTAAGCTCAGGAAGTTGGGAGGCGGGGGCAAAAATTGTGTCTCCACCTTACATCTATGAATGTACCCTCGAGTGTGAGTGTTAAAATATATTATATAAATTAAATGCATATGTTAACACTAAGACAAAAAAAGCACGAGAGAAAAAGCTGATTCAAGTCTCTGTTCATTGCTGAGATTTTTTAAACATTTTTAATGATGGTAACTTGTGGCTACATCTTCTATTTAACGAATAACAGAAATTTGAACATTGCAAATTATAAAGCATAAGAAAATACAAAAATGTGCAAAACAGAAATGTAAAAAAAAAAAAAAAATTTACCAGAAATGTACTTTACATAGGTATCTGTTAAAGATTTCTGTGTTTAATGGTGTTTAAGTTGATCGCATCGCTTCCCTCCTCTAGAGGCTTTCTGTATGGATTGACAGAGGCTGTCGGTAACCTTCCACATGACATTCACAGCACCAGGTTTCATTTGAAAAACACCCTGACATATGACCTGGGCAATGTTGGGATTGGGACAGTTGCTGAGGGGAGTGTGATGCCATTAGTTTGCATCAGTGGAGTAACGGCATCTTTGATGACATCATATGTTTGTCACTCGGCAGTCCTATAGTGGATGCATGCCCTGGCAGTAAGGTTGTGACATCCATTATATCAACACGGGACGTTCCTCTGTTTACTTTTTTACTGTATAGTCACTTTGTTTGTTTATAAAAAGATTGCTTGCTGTTGAATTGTGAGAGCAGGGTTTATACAACCCTTATCTCATAGATGCGCACTCTGAAGGCTACAAAAGATTTTGTTTGTGTATATTTATGTTTGTAAATACATATACACAAAAACGCTCCTGTACAAAAAGCTCTGTGGTACACCATATTTGGCAAAAAAAAATCCACTTCTTTCGATTGTGTACTGTTTTTGTTTTCCTATGAATAGTATTGATACTGTGATTATGGATTTTGCTCACTTGATTATTAGAGGATTACACAAAGAGCTGAGAAGTTATGGATATGAGAGGCAAGGAGCAATAGGCTGAGAAAAGAGGTTTCACTTATGAACCTTTAGACCCTCACAGCTCCACACTACTACAATAGCTATAGCTCCACTACTACTAGGGCAGATAAGATTCTTCACAACATTATGACAAAAAATATGATTTTAAAAGATTAAAGTGTTTTTTTTTTATTTATCTAATTTATGGACCAGGTTTGAAGGTGTTGATAATTTGACTGCTTTTGATTCTGTCATGTTAATGTGCTCCTTTCTCATGGCGGAGCATACTTGAGTCTAAACTGCTGTAAAAACAAATGTCTGGTATAGTATGGACTTAATCTCTGCTTTCTATTTCTCTTAAGACATTTCCAATTGTTCTTGCCATTACATCTCCATGTTAAAACTGTATTATTTCTTAAGCAGCCCTCACACTTGTTTTTGTTTAATGATAAAACAAATGTATTTTCTCTTGGTTTATAGAAGCAGCGCTGTAACGCATACATAGAAAATGTACAATATGAACGTAGGTGGAATTTTTATCAGTGATTGAAGACCTATGTGGTCCATGCTTGCTATTTGTAATTTAACACAGACGTTCTGTCATTGGTTTGCATTGTTCATTTCCAATTTTGAAGCTTGCTTTGATAGTGCTAGTGGTGTGCAGATATACTTTTTTTTGGTCTTTGAAGCTTTACCTTTTCTACAGGCAACTTATTCGTCATTATCATTAAGGGCTATCAGTGCTTCAGGCAGACAGTGGGAGTGGAGTGTGGGGCCATGTGGAAACAAGTTGTCTGCTCATGTTTGTTTATACATTTAAGATTACTTTTGTGCCGTGAGAATCATAGGCAGGCTGTTAATATAAAAATGCTAGGAAGTGCACAGATGTCCAACACTAAGCAGTTTTTTTTAAACTGGCTCTAAAGGGGATCAAACGAACCCAGTTTCCAGCTCTCAGATTAAGGAGATGTAACCCCCTAACCCTTGCAAGTATTTGTCCCTTATCCATGCATGGTGTCCTGTAAGTGGACTTCATACAATCTGAACACAGACGACTGCTTCAGATCAGTTTTAGGTGTATTTATCAAGTGTTCAATATACTAATGATCAAGCATTATTGACTTGTTTGCCAGTGAATTGACATTTATAGTGAATTATTCTGAACAGGAGAGGGTTTGAAGATGGAGATACATGGTTCGATAAAGTTTTGCATGGATCAGTATATCACTATTATTGAAAATTATTTTCTGGCATGGAGGCTTCAGTATTTTGCTGTTTTACAGCAGTGTAAAGACTTACCCTTTGTTGAGCACAAATTACCTAAATTATGATACAGACTTAAACAAGGTATATGTTTTCTCAATCACTTGCATACACTACAACATCTTATTTTAGATGTTATGGATTGGCTGGCTAATATTTTTTTTGACTGAGTGGTTCAGCATGGGCATACAATGCACAATGTATTTTAGTTGCTTTAGGTAAATATGCAGTCTGCAAATAGTTCTCCCCCTCATACCTGTTTGAGCACTGATTTGTGAGAAGACTGGAGGCCTTTTACGATAATTTTTATTTGCCATTATTAATTGTCATGAAGGAAATAAGGAGTGCAAATGCTGCTTTAGACCTGGGTAGCCCTATACAGAGGCCTAACTTACTCTGTGATCATTGGAGGACTGGGGTCGTATGACAATACTTCTTTTGAGCCTGTTGGTACTCTTTGGTGTCCTGTTAAGTGGAATCACACTTAGTATTGGAGATCAACATTGAGTTAGTGCATATTGAGAACTTTAAACTTATTACCTTTAATAGTTTTCCTTATCTTATTTCTTTGTATTATAGACTACATTACCGGAACACTATTGTATTTAGGACCACTTGATTTTCTTTTTTTTCTTTTTTTTTTATCTAATGAAACCTAATGGTTAAATGTTTAGTGGTGTATAAAATGCGTTATTTTTTTCTTTTTGTATGTAAACCAAATGTAAATGATGTATTATACTGAGTGTGCCAACCCCACTCTCTCTAGAGCAAGGCTCTCTCTTAAGTGCCAACGCTGTGGTCATCAGAGGGCTGCTACCTGAGGCGGTCCCCTTTTTAAAACACACAAGAGACTAAACCAGAGATAGTTGATAAAGTACACACAGAAAAAGACTTTATTCTGTATTTAAGATTGATGATTTAAAAAGAAAATAACCTGCTGTTTTTTAAGAAATTGTAATTATAATTGCATGTTTATTTTGTGTTGGAAGTGAGGGCTTGGATGTATTTGTTGATACAGAGCCCTTAATTAAAGGGTTGAATCGGTTGGTTATTATTGATTTACATTACTCTTGCCATATTTCTTTGTTTTTTTTATGTGTTTCATGTATTTGTTTCAACCACTGTTGCCTGATCCTCATTCAAACATGAACATGATTTATGATCATTGCCGCCTTCTAAGAGAGAAACATAATGACAAGATATCTGTTTTAAATTTAAATAAATTTGTTCCTATACTTGCAGGTGGAGTGTATGAGTCATCATTTTTGTTTTACTGGTTATTTTATAATGGTTGCAAAAGCTTAAATAATGTCATCAAATTATTACACTTCCTGGGGAATTGAAAGGGATTCGGACTAAATGTCTCATCCACTATCTTAATAATAAGAAGAATATCTTGCTTTCATGATAAGTCCGACTCCGAGCTAATAATAAAATAATCATACCAATATGGCAATAATTTATAATTAACACATTTTGTGCCAAAGAGCTGACTTTTATTTTGAAGTACGTAGCCAAAGGCTGGGCAAGGCGGCAGTGGAATAGGCCAACCAAATGGTCCTCAGAGACAAACTGAAAATCAGATTTACTAGTCATTTACTGGCTGTTGTCAGCAAGCATTTATTGATATCTACATTTTCTGAACAAAACTACGAAACGCCACGGTCCGTTTGTCGAACTGTGTGATGCCGAGGTGAAACAGAAGGAATCCACACACGGACCATTTACGTTTAGCCTAGCTGGCTAACACAGCTAACGTTAGCATACTCATCGTTATTTTGTTAGGCTGCAAGGGAAGCATATCTGCAAATATTGACATGATGTTTCCACAATCAAGACACTCGGTAAGTGGTAGATATCACACTGCTAACGATATGCTTTCTAAAGTACCTAGCTTCCTTGTGTTGGTGAAAATTATGTTAATTTGCCTGAAAGTTAACGTTAGATAAGTTACATTTAGTGCCAGGGTTTGGTTAACGTCGTTACCTACCTTGCTAACGTTGATAGAGCGTTAGCCTAGCTAAACTAGTGGTAGCTAGATAGTTATTGCGTTTACGCGAACTAATGTAAGACTATAACCAAACCAAGTTAAGTTTACACTGTAAACGATAAGTTAATAACACAGTTGTATTTTATTTACCTAATATAGTGTCATCCTTATGTTTGCCATATCCCTTACTAAGCCGACTAACCTTAGCTAGCATAGCTAGCCCACTTGTAATGTTAGCGCGCATGGCCTGCTAGGCTATGTTGTGTTTACATTATCAGTACATTACCAGATATTGTTAACATGCCTAAAGTACCCATTTCTGTTGTGCAGAATGCTGCTGTAGTTTTATTGAAGGTTAAATCAGATTGTCGGTTGATCAATAATCTGCTTGTTTAACGACTGACTTAATAGCTATTCAGCTAATAATCTTACAGCTGTTGCTACTCCTAATAAATATAGTAGTAACCTATTACCCACCGAAGATTTCTACATAGTGAGCTAACTACTTTGTAATTAAAACATTTAGGTAATATGTTTGTCAGTAGTTCTTGAAGGCCTACCTAGCAACACAAATGTGTTGTTTATCTAATGTAGGTATTTGCTTTGGTAAATGTCTCGTAATAATTCTACAATAAGGCTTCAAGAGGAATGTCCGGATCTAAACAGGTTTAATGGGAGCCTGATTTTCGAAACCAATTTTAGCCTATTCATGACTTGGTGCTTGGTCCTCGATGCTAGCACAGCTTTTTCATGAAGATTGTAATTGTCCTAACTTTGTCTGCAATATTGACTCGGACAGCAAATAGTAAAAACTTTTTTATTGAAAGGAAACTTGGAGAGAGAAGACCAAGATCTAGACACATGGTGTCTTGATTTATTGCAGAAGTCCCTTTCCTCACATACTCAATCCATGACAAGTCTACCCTTTCCTAATCCTGGTTGAATAAATAAATCTGATTACAGATTAGATTTTAGGGTGTGGTCTTTCTTTTTTGGGGGGGTTGTTGTATGGAGACTATTTTTGCCCTATCCTGTTGGGCTCTCTAAGCCTGTCTGCTTTCTGGCTTCTAGTTAACCCTGTCTAAATGGATTCTCTTTCTAGTCTTATAATCCCGGCCGTAACCTTGTGTCGTCTTGTTTAGAATGTAGGAAATCTTAAAGCATAGGATGATAGAATACCTATAGGCCCTATATGATTCAGGACTGGTTAAGTGTTGAGGTAAACCATAAATAATAATAAAGGACAGCTGTAGATAATATCGTTATAGCCTTTATAAGTATTTTCCCCAGTGTCCCAGTTACTCTTAGGTTCATCTCAGAGGTCAGCTAAACAAACCGAAACATGCACACCCTTGCACCTCTTCATGGTTTTTGTCCGTTATGTCTCTTAGTTTAAAAGGTTTGTCAAAGGGATTGGAGATTTTTGTGACTGATATTATTTACCTGTATGTTCTGTCTTTTCTGGATGTGGATGTTGGGAAGGACCCTAAACATTTTCTAATTATATTTTGTGATTTCTGTTTTTCTATTTCTTTTTTTTGTCTCCATAGGCATCATCTCAGTCCAGTCAGCCTCTTAAGTTCACCACCTCAGACTCCTGTGACCGCATCAAAGATGAGTTCCAGTTCCTTCAAGCACAATACCACAGGTAGAGAATCACTTAATCTCTAAATCATTATCGGGGATAGTGGTGGCCTAGTGGGTAGAACTGCTACCTGGTGACCAAAGGGTCATGAGTTCATGAGCCCCCCTGGGAACACCACCACTAGTGTGCCCTTGAGCAAGGGATTTAACCCTAAATTGCTCCAGGGGGACTGCCCCTGTAATCTCATTGTAAATCGCTATGGATACAAGGGTCTGCTAAACGGACCGTACTGTAATATAATCTCTCACACATGCGCACTCCGCACGCCCACAACCACCCACACGGAGTGCACACATTTGGTCCATCAAAAAGGTTTTGTATTGAACGCTAGAACAGGCTTTGCACTAATGATGGTGCTAAATAAATGTTGTGTGTACTTTGTGTAAACAGCCTGAAGATGGAGTGTGACAAGCTCGCAAGTGAGAAGTCAGAAATGCAGCGTCATTATATCATGGTGAGTGACTTCTGTGGTAAGAATTTAAGCTTTCTTTTTGCACCGAGGTGAAATGGGCTCCATCAACAGTTTGGCCAGAAATGTCAGCTCACTCAATTTTTCTTTTTCCTCTTTTTTTTTTTTTTTTTTTTTTTTGCTTTCCCGTTTTTTTTCTACAGTACTATGAGATGTCTTACGGACTTAACATTGAAATGCACAAACAGGTAAATAAATATTATCTCTTTCCTCTTTGTAATTTTCCTCTAACCCTGCCTCCACTTATTAACATGTGTCTTCTGCATACCCAACACACCACAGTTCCCTCTATTTTCTCTTGTATGGAGGTCTCATTCATGAATGTTTTTTTCTTGGCAGGCTGAAATAGTGAAGAGACTCAATGGAATCTGTGCTCAGGTGATCCCCTACCTATCGCAAGAGGTATGGTATCCGGCCATCTGCACAACACATGTTTGAAATGGAATCGACCTCCACACCAATTTAATTTGTTTTCTATCAGTATATGGGATTGTGCACTTAAAATATTTAAGAAGAGAATAGAAGTGTTATATAAGGCAGGTTGATGTTTAGCTTACAATGTTGTATTTTGATTGTTTTATGCCTTCAGCATCAGCAGCAGGTCATGGGGGCCATAGAGAGAGCCAAACAAGTCACGCCCCCTGAGATGAACTCCATCATAAGGGTAAGTTGTGATCTATATGAATTGCATATAACTCGTAGTGTAAAGTATATAAACTATATGTATTTGTGTAATCTGTGTTTTGTTGTGTCTGTGTGTTTAGCAGCAGCTCCAGGTCCACCAACTGTCCCAGCTTCAGGGTCTGGCCTTGCCCATGACCCCATTGCCCATGGGCCTGACACCCCCCAACATGCCTGCGGTCACCTCCAGCTCCGGATTGCTCTCCCTCTCCTCCATCCTGGCTTCCCATTCCCACTCTCATGCCCAGGCCCAGCTGGCTAAAGATGACAAGGCCAGGGAAGCCGCTGAAAGGGAGAGGGAGGAGGACGGCGACAAGTCGGACTAGCCTAGCCGAAACCCCCACATAGCGGAAGGGAGAGGGGGTTTGAGAAGTGTAGAGGGGTAGTATGACTCACCGCAACTCCCCCTTGTGGAATGGAGATGGATGGGGGTGGAGGGACGGTGATGGATATAAGCCTGGCTAACTCAAAATCCCTCTGTTAAGGAGGGTTCTGGATGACAATGGAGAGATGTTGTAAATTTAACATGGTGTTGGATAGGTCAGACTGAAGATAGAGAAGCGTTCTTGACAGTGTGTGGGGAAGGGAGACGGGCAAATAATTAGGGACACAATTTGGTCTCAGCCTAGATTTGGAGTGGATATATTTTTGATTTGGTTAAATTTCAAAAGCCTAATATTTCTTTTAAAGCCTAAAATTTTGCCAGAGTTAGGGTGAGAGGGGAGAGTGAATGCTAGTGGCTCAATCTTTTTGGCCCAACTGTTTTGCACATTACTCATTTCTCTCCTCATCCAGAAACCTCTATTCTCCGTGGTTGCTTTTATGTTAAGTTTGGGCCTTCTTAGTCATATCAAATCAGATTGACCGTATGTAATTTTGTTTGTTGTTGTCTAGCCTCTCTTTATTCTCTCCTCACAGCTTCTTTTCAACTGGTGTCTTGTGGAAGCCTGTGACAGATTGGTTTTAGCCCTGCTCTGCCTCTCTCTCTCTCTCTCTCTCTCTCTCTCTCTCTCTCTCTCTCTCTCTCTCTCTCTTGGCTAATGTGTTGCTCCTTTTCCCCAATATCCCAAAATAAAGAAAGGAGCAGAGCTTTGGCAGGGATCTGTTTCTGCACTAGGAGCCAAATGG
>JAVQIZ010070327.1:0-26522 GCA_036023535.2 Galaxias brevipinnis
GCCTTCATTTCATCTCACATCGACTATTGTAATGCACTTTTCTCCTCGCTTAACAAGTCTGCCCTGAATTGTTTGCAGACAATTCAGAATGCTGCTGCAAGACTACTTACTAGGTCAAATAGACGGTCTCACATCACCCCTATGCTCAAAACTCTTCACTTGGACCCTGTTGCGTATAGGATCCAGTTTAAAATTCTCACTCTAACTTACAGACCATTGCACGGGCATGCTCCTGCTTATGTGGCCGATCTACTTCATACACACTCATCAGCTCGCTCTCTTAGGTCAAACAAGCTACTTTTATTGTCTGTCCCTCGCACCCACCTAAAGAGTGGTGATGAGTGGCTTGTGGTGATCGAGCTTTTGAGGCTGTAGCATCTAATCTGTGGAATACTCTGCCCACACTTTTAAGGTCTGTTGTTTCAGTGGATTCTTTTAAAAGCCAGCTAAAGACATATCTGTTTTTGACAGACATTTGGGTAATTTTTATGCACTAGGTCTGCATTTTATGTATTTATTGTCTATTGGTAATTGTTTATTTTTAGTGTTTAGTGTTTTTAGTTGCGTGTATTTTTTTTTTTATGTACTGTAATTTTAGTTTTGCTCGTGTAATGCACTTTGTGACATTTGTTTGTGAAAAGCGCTATACAAATAAACTTTACTTACTTACTAATTGGTCAATGTTTTCTAAATCTTTGGTGGGTTCTCGAGTCTTCACAGGTCTTGGTGTATATATTACAGGAAAACAGTGGCCTGATGTCTTTGCAGTATCTAGCTATAGAACAAAACTAGCCTGGACCACTGATAGTGCCTTAATGCTCCAATGACCTAGAAAAGAAAATACCACAGCAAGTTGACCTGGAAGAACAATACTGGCTCAAGGCAACGCTGCAGAGCACTAAGCCAGGGGAAAACATGGGTGTCCTTTGACCTGAAAGAATATATCACTCCGGCGTGTTGCATGGCTGCTCAATATAATAATGTGTAGTGACTTCCCCATATCTAAAAGACGTTGTAGGAGAGATGTAATGGAGCATGCAATAATAAAGATTGCAGATAATGCTACTAATAATATCCAAGGCAGCACAATTATAGGATTAATAACTAAGGCTGCTAATGCTAGTAATGGTAACTAATGCAGCTAATGCTAACCAAGGGAGATAATGCTAGTAATAATAGCCAAGGCAACTAAGGCTCGTAACAGTTACCAAGGCAGATAATGCTAGTAATAATAACCAAGGCAGATAATGCTTGCAATAGTTACCAAGGCAGATAATGTTCGTAATAGTAACCAAGGCAGATAATGCTACTAATAATAACCAAGGTAGATAGTGCTAATAATAGTTACCAAGGCAGATAATGCTAGTAGTGATAACCAATGCAGATAATGCTAGTATTAATAACCAAGGCAGATAGTGCTCTTAATAGTGACCATGGCAGATAATGCTTGGGTCATCACACAAATATTTCATAACTAAAGCAGCTAATGCTAATGTCTGTACACCTGACGGGCGTGTTTGATCAATTGGTTCAAAGGTGTGGTATTTTGAAAGGCAGTGCCTTTAAATGGCAAAGACGTGACATCATGATAGAGTTCTGTGTCTAATGTAGAGAAGTGTGTGTAGCGTATTGCAAAAACACTGTGTGTAGTGTATTGTAAAAAGTGTGAAGCTGAGAACGTGCTTATAGTTGTGCAGATTTGGGCTGGGGTTTTGCTCCTTGAGTGTCAGGTTTCACCAACTTTGTTTTGTTTAAAATATGAATGTGTAAGTAATCGGAAAAAAACTGTAGAAGCTCGGTCCAGGGCACTCATATATAGCGCACCTTCTCTCTGAGCATTTGGTTTAATGATATCCTCCAGTCAGGAGGTATGTAATTAACGTAAAAAAACATTAAAAAAATTTAATTTGTGGCTAGAAATTCAAACTTACATACTGCACCTTTAATGGTTTACACAAGAAAAAAGGACCTCCGTTGTGTTGTCTGTATTTGCAGCGCATTTCTGTCATGGGTTGTGTTGCAGTGCGTATCTGTAAAGTGTTGTGTTTTCTGTACTTGCAGCGCGTTTCTGTAATGTGTTGTGTTGTCTGGATTTGCAGTGCGTTTTCTAAATGCTGCGCATGTGTTTTTCAAATTGATGAAGATGTTTTCTTAATTTACTTGTGTTTTGTCTGTTTGCATGTGTTTTCTTAAGTTGCAGTGTGTTGGCCTCTCAGGGCCCCCGTAGGAACTACATCATATAATACATTTTGAAACAAACATTAACATATGGCCTTGCCCCCTTAAGCAATAAGTAAGCAATTTGCCATTTATTTTTATCATTAAATTTAAGCGAATGGTCTGATTTTACAAGTGTGGAAACTTTCCGGCATTTTCTAACTCAAGCAAAGTTTGAATTAAAGTCTTGACTTTAACCTGAATAGAGCCTAAAAAGTGTGGATAATGCAAATGTTTGATTATAATTCTGAAAGCAGCTGGTCCCATTGTCATTGAATTGCTAATTCCTCTTCTGTACTACTCAGCCATGGAGGGCTTAAGCAGCTGCTCTTGGAAGGCATTTTCCACTCAGACGGCATTCAAGAATGACCTTCAAAAGATACATTAACCCACCTTATACCGTAATCGTGGTGCTTGAATTGGAAATCTAAATACCTTGATAACAGGGCTTAACTGCTAAAGGACAAAAACAGGAAGATGATGGCATGTTAGATTTGCACACTTTGACAACACATGGTAGATTTGTGTTTGTTCAGTAGGTTGAAAATGCCAACAGACAAAACCACAACATACAGTATATTAGGGTAGTTATACAAACCTGTTGCCCTCAATGCTCGTCAGGAGAGTAAATGTTTTAGGAAGGAATGCTAATTGCAATTTCATTACAGGTTCAATGCCTCTCCACAGCTTTCTTTTACAACGTGGTTGCTGTGCTAAGACAAGAGTTGGAGTTTATCTTCTCCATGCTGTCTGTGTTCTCCCAAGGCAACAATCCAGGCAGCAGATACAATCTCTGTCCCGACGCTGGGAGCTGCACAGTCCCAGTCCCATCCCCCTCGCTCAGTTTGTACGGTGCACTTTGATGTTCCAGTCCCATGCCTCCGTTTTCTTTAACAAGTACCTGAGATATAAATAGTGAAGAGGTGTGATTAAAAAGCTTGCATCAGGAGATTTAACAAGCATGAGTTTTGGAAAGAGGTCCAGTGGTCTATTTATCTCCCTTGTTCTTTTCATATTCCCTTTAGAAAATGTATGAATGCACTAAAGTTGATTAAATACGTCTATTAAAATTAGCAACATGGATTTTGGGGGGTTATGGGTAGATACTGTACACCCTCACCATCCGTTCCCCTAAATATGCTCCCTCAGTGTGCCGGTGCCACTAGTTTGTGGACTCTTTTAGTGAGACTAAGTGAGACACATGAAAGTGTCCTGTGACATCACCTCTGGTGATGGATACACACTTACAGCACCAAGCTTAGCTGCACACTCTATTACTCACTGGAGTAACAGCCTCTGTGGCTCCATGGAGACCCATAGCTTATACCCCTGGTGACAGACACTCCAACCTTGTATATGCCCTTTGGGGCGCTGTGAGGGCGGATAGTGTCCCGAGAATGGGCAGGTTGGGAGGATAAGGTCCTGAAGGTAGATGCTCTGTGCAGAGTTGATGGATGGTGTTGTGGCAAGCCCTCGTTACTCTTGAGTTTCTTACTCAAGCAGCAGAGTTGAGGAGGAGTCAGCAGGGCAATGCCATAGTGATTTAGAGCTGGTGTCTAATCAGACTATCGATCCCAGGGCTAGGGGCCAGAGTGCCCAGTAGACAACGTTTCTGAAAAGGGCAAGTCACATTGCCCAAAGGCACATGAAGTCTTAACCAATTCGCTGAGAAAAGAATAATCTACAGTGCAATTTAACTACATCAAGTGAAGTACGTGTAATGAACAGCATCATCAAACAAGCAGCATCATCAAACAGCATCAACACTTTGTCTTCCTGGCAACCACACTTACTGAGCAGAACTTTGGCTACCCAGGACAAAAAGTCAAGGATCCAGCCATCCATCTTCAAATTAGTTGGCTGTATTGGATCTAAATGGGAAGAACGTATTGCTTAGTTTTTTGCTTACAAACCTTTTGGTAGACATGTTTGAGCTAGCTAAGAGGTAAGTTGAATGTGCAAGACCTGTGCAGGGACCTAATGTACAGAATGATGTGAGCGTCATACAACGACAGTAATAGGATGGAATAATAATAATGAAAAGTCCCATACTCCTTCACATTCAGTGTAAACATAGTTTCATTATTATTGGCATTTTTACAAGGTGGGTTGTTCTGTGCGTGCTCAATTTTGCGGTTGATCTGTTTTACATTATGATATATTCTCCATAACTTGTCTGATTGGCCTTAGGCGTGCTCATCAATGCTTAGTCTGCAGGGGAAACAGAGAAACGATGTTCTTTGTTCAGAAATGACTGAACAAAACAAAAGACTCCACGGTTGGAAAATTATTTTGCTGCAACGGTGATAACAAATGGAATTTCTTTTCAGTATTTTCCTCCATCTAGATACATCTTTCTTTTCTCCTCATCAGGACATTCTTAGGCAGACAAACTTGATTACTTCAACAAAAAAGAGGGACATCAGAGTATGTTAAAATATCAGGATGGGTTAGAGCTTAGAAGGATTCACTCTCACTGCTGAAGAGATTAAAGCTACGGAATTTTTGATAATGCAATTACAGTAGGACCTAAAATGGCACTCGAGGCCTAAGCAACACACAGAGCAGAGCAAGGATCCAACTGCCATGTAAGGTCTGAGCTGCTAGTTCTTAGATACTTCATAACAGTGTTACTGAGCCAGAGCGGTCAAGCAGCTAGGAAAGTCCATTTACATCCTTCCTGGAGTGCTGTGTTTCACAGGCATAGCTAGTCAGTAGTACTGTGTTTCACAGACATAGCTAGTCAGTAGTGCTGTGTTTCACAGGCATAGCTAGTCAGTAGTGCTGTGTTTCACAGGCGTAGCTAGTCAGTGGTACTGTGTTTCACAGGCATAGCTAGTCAGTAGTACTGTGTTTCACAGGCGTAGCTAGTCAGTAGTACTGTGTTTCACAGGCATAGCTAGTCAGTAGTACTGTGTTTCACAGATATAGCGAGTCAGTAGTACTGTTTCACAGGCGTAGCTAGTCAGTAGTGCTGTGTTTCACAGGCATAGCTAGTCAGTAGTACTGTGTTTCACAGGCGTAGGTAGTCAGTAGTACTGTGTTTCACAGGTATAGCTAGTCAGTAGTACTGTGTTTCACAGATATAGCTAGTCAGTAGTACTGTGTTTCACAGGCATAGCTAGTAGATAGTGAAGTACTTTGTTTCACAGGCATAGCTAGTCAGTAGGTCTGTGTTTCACAGGCATAGCTAGTCAGTAGTACTGTGTTTCACAGGCATAGCTAGTCAGTAGTACTGTGTTTCACAGGCATAGCTAGTCAGTAGTACTGTGTTTCACAGGCATAGCTAGTCGGTAGTACTGTGTTTCAGAGGCATAGCTAGTCGATAGTGGAGTACTGTGTTTTAGAGGCAGACAGTTTGCTAGACTTTTATAGAGCGTCTAATTCCACTTTCAGGCAGTGATGCCGTGGTGCCTCTGTTTAATCTCCTTTTAATGCTCTTTCCCTTTATGCCAATAAAATAGATTATTTACTTCTGGTAGACACCATAGACAAGATGTTCATTAGGTGAGGTAACAGAAATGATTTCATTCGAACTACTGTCCTTTTTTTCTGAAAAGAAATGCATTACTTTACCAGACGATATTGTCACTGGCACCCTAGGAGGTCAGAGGTCAGATTGATATTGTCAGTGGCACCGTTGGAGTTTAGAGGTCAGATTTGTATCTGCCTTAGTAACCCTTGGTGCCGCCATCCGTCTACAAGAACATTTTGATTGTATCTACTAAGCAAGGTGCATCTGCAAACAAAAGTAGAGAGAAGCAGGGAGATTGAGCATCGAGATTACAGAACAGAATATGGCCATGGAAGGAAAGTGAGAGGAAGAAATTTGCTGATCTTGATTGAGCCATGGTCTAATGGCTTCAACTCAATTAAATTAACTATCAGTTTAATCTACTTGAATGTACACATCACTTTTAAAACCCAATTAAACTCTTCTTTAGGCTTGCGCATGGAAGGAAGGAGATACGAAGGGATGGATGTCGGGAAAGACGGAATTAAAGAAAAGCTGCACCAAGCTAGTCTCAGGTCCCTGGCGTCGAGCAGAGTCAGCTCGCCTGTCTTGTTTTTGTCCCTGTCAACTTGTGGTCTCCACCAGCCAGTCATGTCTTCCTTAATGAAATAGCTTAGACTGTTTAATGGCAGCCCTGTTGTTTCACATTACTAAGCTTATCTTTGAGACTTTATTGCCTGGGATTGTTCAAGTCTATGACCATGGTCCCATCAAAGAAAAAAGCTCCACTTCATGTCTAAGCTTTTGCACTAACCCCGAGACCATTCATAGAGTTGAAGTATCTACTCCCTGGAGTACAGATGGGTAAGCATAGAGTAGTAGTCTCTACTCACAGCAGTAAAGCTGGGTAAGCATGGAGCAGTAGTCTCTACTCCCAGGAGTAAAGCTGGGTAGGTATAGAGTAGTAGTATCTACCTACAGCAGTAATGGTGGGTAAGCATAGAGTAGTAGTCTCTACTTCCAGGAGTAAAGATGGGTAGGGATAGAGTAGTAGTATCTACTTCCAGGAGTAAAGATGGGTAGGGATAGAGTAGTAGTATCTACTTACAGCAGTAAAGCGGGACCTGGGCTTGTGAGACACCTGTAGTGTCATCATGTTACTGTTGCAGAGGAAATGTATCACATTCACAGTATCCAACTCTTTTTTTGCGACTAGCTTTGCCCCTCCCATACCCAGGGCCAATAAATTACAGTTCAATTTTGCTGGATGGGATTTACGGTCAATGCTATCTAACGGAGCGACCTTGTCTGGGATAATCGCATGGGAGGGCGCCTCTCTCGTCTAATTAAACTAAAAGGGGGAACGGACCCCGGGGAGGCACTGTAAACCTTGTTGGTGCTCTGTTGCTTTGGGTTTGACAGCACAACATCAAGGGTGGCTGTATTGCTTTGAAGACAAATAACTCAACCTCCAAGTCTATGAATCTTAAAAGACAGGATGAGGCAGAGAAAAGTCCAATCATTTGTTTCTGTTTTTTCTGTAATGAGGGGGTGGGTCTTACAAATGTGAAAGGGGTGGGGGTCATAGAGGGTGGGGTTGATGATTGATGTGCACCTTGAATAAATGCTTACTGAAAATGACATTCATTTTGAACAGCTTCTGTGGCTCATGGCATTGTATGATTACAATGAATATGATTCACTTTTGTTGGCAATGTTAACAGCCCTCGCTTATAGATGTGTGTTTCCTTTCCCCTTTGAACATCAATATATTCATGGTAACTGTGACTACACCGTCCTTGATTATCGATGGCCTGGCATCCCAGGATCCACCCCTGGTGCACTCCTTCTTACATATATCAGCAGCATAGCGGCGACTGATAACACTGTTCTGTCAAACAAACTAGTTTTTTTGTTCACCCAAATTTATGTTCATTTGTGGACCTTAAATTGGTGCTGAGATCAAAGAAATGCTGTGCTCAAGAGACCGAGGCAACAAATCTTCACTTATCGCTTAGAGATTTTGTGGCGACATTTTGTACAGTAGTTTCAGCTTAGCCGATAACGTTGTCTGGCAGCAGCCAGTCTACTGTATGCCTTATGCTTGAAACAGTTTTGTTTAGAGTCAGCAGTCTGTGGGACTACAAACCATTTTACATACTTTTACTTTTTGCAGATGGAAAAAAATGGTATATCAAAAGCTGAAACTTTCACTTTAAAGTATACATAGTATGTGATGAAAATGGCAAGCATCTTGTTTTTTTTTTCACTGTTCTGGGCTTCAAAATACCTGGTACACTGTAAAATAAAATCCTATTTTCACAGACAATAACTAACATTTTCGCAGTGAGGAAAATTGAAATTGCATAAAAAACACTGTTAAATTACGGATATTATCTCAAAATCCACAACCAAACTTTCTCACCAAGCATCATGTCAATAATGACAAATTACATGTATGTACTTTTTTTGACAGACACTATTACTATAATAATGATACAGATCTTTTCAGTTTTCCTAAATGTCATACAAATATCTGTAAAATAAATATGTTACTCCTCATATGACAGTTCATGTCCATACTAAGAATGTAACGTTTTCCATTGTAATTTTAAGGTAGATCTTAGTTTCACATTTACGTGTACTTTTACATTTAAACTCTGTAAATGTAGATACAAATTTAACAATTTACCAAAACAACTTTGGTCTGGATTTGCAGCAAAGCATTGTGGGATAATAATTATAATCTACCTATTCAATGTGATTGTGGCCTATTAAAAATAAAATTGTAAGTAATATTCATGTACTAGGTCTGGGTTTATAGATTGAATCCTTCAGAGTCGTTCAATAGTGTTGTTTGAGCACCATGGACCTGTTTGATTGCAAGATTGTTCTAATCAGTATCTGTAAGGAATTAAGGTGAAATTTCCAAGTTTTGGCAGTGAATTACAGTGGTTCTTTGTAGAACTTTCAGTGCCATCGCTTTATGGAAAGTGTTACATTGCAATGATTTAGCAAATACTTTTAAAATAACTGTTTTTCTCTGCTGAACCTTTAGTGCAGACACTTTATGGGAGGTGTTTGATCGTGATAGTTTGGGAAATACCTGTCAAATAAGTGTTTCTCTGCTGAATGTTTAGTGCTGTTTTTTTATTTAAGGCGTTTGATCATAATAATTTAAGAAATATCTGTAAATAACAGTGTATCTTGGTAAAACCTTTAATTGGAATTTCTGTGAATTTATTGATGTTGCACTTGAATTGTAATTTATATTTGGAGATTTCACTTTCTTTTATGTTTTTTGTTTGGCAGCCGTTGGTGCCAGTCATTTTACCCTTTTTTTTTTTACAGCGTAGCTCAAAGGAGCCATAGCCTTTTTCAGAAAATGATTTAACCTGGCTAGCTGGCTCTGCAGGGTGGGGATGGCGCCACCATGGACACATGCAATGTCTCCTCTCCGTGTTGGCTGACCCGGCAGCCGTCTGCTCAGATACCAGGAGCCCTGTCACATTAACAGCAACATACATTAAACATTACCAGATTCCTCATTCCAATGGCAGTGTTGTCCCGGGCTGGCTACCCGTGGCATATTTTTGATATGTTATACTTGCATTCAGGTTACAGGCTGTAAGCTTATCTTGATATTGTTGTTATTTTTATAAACTGCCTACAGCACACCTGAATTTAGAGTTTAGTGCTCCACTCTCAGACACGCCTCAAACATTTTTAACATATCGTGCAAGAAAATAAAAGATCTTACCTAAATTGCTGTAAGGTTTCAGTAAACTATGGCCAGAATACTTATCTCTGAATACTGACTGGACAGTTAGGTAACTAGTCAAAATTAAGTGATTTATAAATGAATAAAACCTTGCCTATGTCACTTTTGTGGTATATCAAGACAATTAATAACACTAACTGTAGATTATTCAGATTATTCCGTTTTTGTAAGATGAACAATACCTGTGACATTAGATAATCAAATACAATAAATATGCCAAGAGAAAACCAATTGGTACATTTATTTTAAAATAATCATGTATACTTGACCCCCACAGCATCGAGATGTATAAAGGCAAGAGGTTTTAGAACTGACCTGGCGTTGGGGGGTCCTTACTTTGTGCAGGACAACATCAGCAGTGGCTTACACTTACAGTATATAGACATCTCTTCAGTCATTCTAACCATGTTATCTGACCACAACCCTATCTGAGATAAACAACTAACTTCACAATGTTGCGACGTTCTCATAGGTGGCTTCTGAGCCTTTCGTTTTTTATTCTTTTCACGAATTGAATAAAATCGAGGATGGTCCGATGCTCTTATTCAAGGACATGGTCCTGTGCAAACCTAGTATTTTTTACTTCTACAGATGTTCAGTTTTTACGTTTAAAAACATCCTTTGCAATTTCTGAGGTAATCTATTTACATGTAGATGATTTTCTTAAGTAGGTGTGTTGATGCATGTGCAAGGCTCCTCGGGTAAATAAAGCTTAAATAAAATTGCATTTCTGATGTCAAAGGACGAGATAGGAAATGGTTTTAGGCTGCCAGAGCTACTTACATGTCATCGTAATTTAGATCACAAGATCCCCGCCTTCTGGCTGAAAAATGATACTGACAGCTACCCATTTCAAAACTCAGCGTGTCTGTTGCGTACGTTGACAGAGCGCAACGACCATGGATACACCGTGAGCCACAGGCAATTTTCCTATGCCCATCATTACAAGACCGCTGGAGAGGATTGAGCACTCACTCTCTGTGCTCCTGACTTGTCTCCACACAGTTACATTAATGCTCTTTTGCACATAATGCTTAAGGGTTCACGCCAGTTTGTTACTATTAATGATTCAGCGCACGAAAACCAATCGTGAAAGCATTGATTGTGATGTTTAATCGAACTTGTTGAGGATATGTCAACAAGCTGATGCTTATGTTGCCTCCTCAAATGGAGCATAAACGATACAAGAAAACGAACTACAGATATCTCTCGTAGTATACATCAGCTCTAACTTCTGTGTGCATCGGACAGTGCTCATTAATGGTCGCATAGGTAGGGATGACTCCAAATGCTTTGCTCTCACCCAGGGCGCAACGAATAACCGTTACAAGAACTTTGGACGTTGATTCTGCCGCGAAAACCATCGTACAGTGATGTGGTTATTTTAACTTTCTAGTAATGAAATTAACTAGGTTTACGGACAAAATACGGATGTTGAATGCTCTCTCATGACACCACTATCAATTGGGAAGAGAGGACTACAAAGTGGCAGATCTGCCTTATGGAAACGTCCGACGGAGAATTCACTGAATCAAAAGTACTGGCTTAAGTTGTTAAAAATATACAACTGTTGTGCGACCCATGCTTGTTTCCGTGAATCGAGGGCAGTGACAAGAGCGAAGAGGAATGCTGGTCCAGGATATATTGCCGCTAATTTTAGGGTTTTCGCCTTTTGTTTTTGGACACTATTTTATAACATCAATTCTTCTTTTATTTCAGGTGGGTCTAAAGGGCTTTGTCATATCATACAGAATATTGTTCGCCTTGACAACACATGTTGGGCAGTTAATAAAATGTCTTTGTTGACAGAATTCTGTGAACTAGGTGGGTTAATAAGAGTCAAACTGAATCCAGCGCAGAAGCCTTTAATATTTAGATTTTTTGGCTTTGTACATGATGTTACTGTATGTTAAAGAGAGAGAGGGAGAGAGAAAGACAATGTTCATCAAAGTAGTTGGCATTATCCTTGATCGACACATTTATTTAAACAATAATATGACACAAGCCTCTATCTCTCACATAGGCGCACACACTTACATGATACTTCACATATCAGGTGGCACGTGACCTGCATCATGTTTGTTCCTTGAGCGCTCTCAACTCAGCCTCAACTTTAACTCATCAGCTGTAGCATCTCTTAGACAACGATAGCACCATTCTAGAGTGTACTTAATTGCATAAAGCTGTGGGTCGGGCCTCTTTTTGAATCTGTTGTGCCAGTACACTCCTAATGGCCAAATTTTCTACAAGTCTTCATTAACAGCTAGAGGCATGGTTTAAAACAGCCTGCGGGTGACTGAGCTCTGGTAAGAACTGTCCCAGGCGCCAGCTAACCACTGTAGCACTACCCACTACTGTTCTACTCAGAAACCTCCCTCCCACAGTTCTGGTTACAGAGGCTTGCCCACTGGGCTAAAGGCTGGGGGGAGGAGGGAATGAGGTAGAGCTGTGTCACAATGTGGGTGGGCATCCCTCTTACTGGAAACCTTGGACTTTGTTTTTCTTCGTCTCTCCCCCCTTCTCATCAGTGGGTGGGAAACTCCTGATCCATGCGAATGAGGCGAGATAAGTGAGAGAGTGCAGAAGAGTGTGTGACCTTGTGTGTGTGTGTGTGTACATTTGTTCATGCGTGTGCGCTCAAGTACGTGCTTAAACACGAGTTCGAGAAAGCATTAGATTATGTCCATGTGTGCACACGTTTTGTTAGTATGAGTTGGAACATTTGTGCATAGCTGTGTGTGCGTGTATGTGTGTGTGACTGTGTGACGTGTGTGTGTGCTGGAGTGTAAGTGTGACACACAGGCAGGTTCAGCTGCAGGGGGTGGAGAGGGGGTCTGTCGCCCCAGGTGAGGTCAGGTTAAGGGGGAGCAGAGGGGGTCTGTTGCCCCAGGTGGGGTCATGTTTAGGGGGTGCAGAGGGGGTCTGTCGCCCCAGGTGGGGACAGGTTTAGGGGGTGCAGAGGGGGTCTGTTGCCTCTTAAAGGGTTGTGGTTCAGTCAAAGACTGATGAACCCAGCAGGTTTAAGTTGCAGCTCCTCTCCCTGTTCCCCCTCACTCCTCTGCTGGGCTGAGGGAGGCTCAGTGCATACCACATCTCATTTCCCTTCAGGTGGGAGTTCAGCTGTTTCCTCAGATACGGACTAAACCTACAGTTGAAATGGGGTTTTTCCTGCATAAAGTCTGTGCATAACTGTCAGATCCATGTTTTTCCATTCTCGCTGCCATCCGTTTTCACACACTACCACTGTGTCTGTGTTGTGCCTTTAACCCAGTTCACCCAGGGGGAAGTCCAGAAGGCATGCTCACGGAGCGTCACAGAGAAGATTGGCGAGAGCTGCCAGCTGGCGTGCCAGTGTAGACCCTACCCTCCACTACCTCCCCCTCCCCCACCACCCCCTCCACCAAGACTGCTGCTGTTCACTGGTAAGCACCGCATACATCCTCAGTAGTGGCCTAATCAGTCTGTATCCTGCTTATTCCTGCTGAAGAGAACAGCGCTCTCTTTTACTTGATAGCGACTGTTCTCTGAACTGGGAAAAGTCCAGATGTGCATTGATTCTTGAAAAAAGGGGGGGAACCGGCATCAATCTTAACTGCATGCATGCATTGCCATATTACATCAACTACATTACCGCACTAGCTGTCAACGGAACACAAAGAATATATGGGTGGTTCTTTTGTGCATTTTGAAGTAATTGATGGGGTCAAATGTGGTAAAAAGAGGTTCAGTAGCACACTGAGCCATCCTGCCATGTGACTGGTTATTACTGTAAGGGGTGAGCTAGAGAGTAGGCCATCCATACCACATTTTACATACTCAACAAGAGAACTAGGAAGATTCCAGAAGGGCCGGCATTTGATACGCTGGTAAACAAATGCATATGGTCGATACATGTTTGTCCACAAAGATACAGATGTCTCAAGTGTACTCTTGAATGTAGGTGTACAGTAATTCAGCTTGATCAGACACATTTTGACCTAGCAGTATACATAGTGAATACCAGTGGGTGCACTGTACCACCCCAGTGACAGGCATTACACTTCTGTTGCTTAGAGTGCCTTGATACTCTCGTTCTATTGAGCCTAATATTAGCACATTTTCATCAAAGGCAACATGGATAAGCCATCACACCACATGATGCCTAAAAAATATGTGTTCAGTACAAAGATAGCTAAAGGCTGTTATGCAAATTTCCTTTAAAGCGGTGATATTTCATAAAGCGTCAACCTGACTGTGCACACAAGTAAGAAGGCAACTGGAAATGTGTGAGTGTGCATATGTGTGTGTGAGTGCATATGTGTGTGAGTGTGAGTATGTCTGTGTGCGTATGTTTGTGTGTGTGTGCGTGCGTGTGTGTGTGTGTCTCTGTGTGTGTGTATGTCTCTGTGTGTGTGTGTGCGTACGTGTGTGTATGTCTGTGTGTGTGTGTGTGTGTGTGTGTGTGAGTGTGCGCGGGTGAGGGGGGTTTATAGTAAGCTTGCGGCATGTCTGCTCTTCAGTTTGATGAGGCACGCAGAACCCCAGTGGATTGCTGTGTAAGTGGCCACGGCGTGGGACTCTAAGGACATCTCTATATATTTAGTGAGGTGATTGCACGACACTTGAGTATGTTAGCATTGAGCATGTTGTGCTGTCCGACATATGCTCTAAAACCTGACTGGCCTGACTGACTGGCTCATTTCCGTGAACGGTTCCACCAGTCTGAATTGTGGCCATGGCCATCAAGCATGGGGCTTTTAGCTGTGGCCCACAGCTCTATCCATTTCATCACCAGAGGTTTAGAACTTCAATCTGTCATTCAAGTCGAGTGCTCAGCTCTATATATCAATAATATGTCCTGGGTATATAGCACAGTGAAGGTGGTGCGATCAATCTCCCCTAATGCCTTTTTGCAGACATTCATTTTATTTTGTTTATTTAAGCCTTGAGCTGTGGAGCAGGCCTGTCAATAATTCACTGAGGAGAAAGCCAGGCTGTATTGATAGGCCTCTAGGCTCCTCATCTCAACTTTGTCTCTATGATTGTTTTTCATTTCTTTGTTATTTTGATTTCTAGAATTTTAGTTTGGTGCCCAACACATATTCTATCAATGTGTCATATTACCATTATTTGCAATAGATAGACCACTTTTAGGTTGAATGTTTTTTTATATAACTATTTGTGTAATACGTTAACCTATATGTTACATATAAATGACCACCTTGTGCAAATCAATAAAACCAAGTGATTTGTTGCTTGGCTAGTTCACGTGTGACCAGCATTGTATGTTTTCGCTGACGATTCATGATCATATTTGAATGTAGAATGATGGGTTGTTGACCAAAATACCTTTTCTGTGAAAGTATGATAAGTCTGTATAAAATGAAAGTCGATGAAACAAGGGCTGGCATTGGAGAGTGATGACTATTTGGAGGAGGAAAGCACTGTGGCTAAGTCAATGTTTGCAAAAGATTGGGAATTTTAACAGTTTACAACCTGGCTATTCACATTACATTGCGGTCATTTAGCAGATGGTCTTTATCCAAAGCGACTTACAACTTGCTCAAGTTAGCAACCGGGCTATTTATCCCTCATAGTATTTATTCCTACCGCCGTCTCTAAAGGACTAAAGCTGAAGTTTAGTTCAGGCTGCCGCAAATGATAACATCTAAAGTGACGTCCATTACAGTACAGTGTGGCATGCTTGCTTGGAAGGAATGTGCCTTGTCATGCGTGGCGTCTGACTCTGTCGACTGTGGATCGTGTGCATCCCCTTGGGTGACCACAGAGCCCTCAGCGGCCTTCATCTCAGAACGCCTACGTGGGGTAGCCCCCTCATCATCACTTAACCAACCCTCCTCCACCTCCTCTGTCATCCAACACTTGTTCCTAGCATGATCACTGGTGATATTGTGTTTCTGGCTAACAGCCTTATGGTAGATCATAGTAAAATAGTTTGGGAATCGAATCTTAATAAACTGGTTCTGCAATGTTATATGTTAGACTATTAGTCAAATAGGCTGGTTTTAGAAATATTCTATCAAGAGTTTCTATGTCTTGAAACTTGAACATTTTAATATGGTTAATTATGAAGGTTTTTGAAACTTGAACATTTTAATATGGTTAATTATGAAGGTTTTTTAAACTTGTCCTGTACAATTGCGGGTTGGATGAGAACCTACATTTTGTGGGAGAGAAAAGCTGAATTTCTTGGAGCCAACCAGCAGAACAGTTGACACAGCATTGCCTGTATGAACTGAATCAGTTTGTGTTTCTATGGAATGGCAATGCTATATTAAAGAGTGTGGAATGTTAGAATTAGCCAAGAAGAGCTTCCGAGTCAGCACTGTAACACTACTTATATTGAAAACAAATTATCCTAGTTATAACACTGAGGTCACAGATTACTAAAGGATTCCCCTTCAATGGTTGATACCATAATGATTCATTATGGGAAGGCATATTATCTAATTAACTTTCCACTAATTAGAAGTTACTTTTACTTAAATATATAGATTATCTCTATATAGATTATATTATCTAATGTCTGGCATCGTAGGGCACTAATAGCATACGTATATCTTTTAAAAATGAAGTATTAAAAATACCCTGCTAACCTTCAACCTAAGTTTCTTTAATTAATATAGCTTGTACCTTGAATCCATTCCCTTGTCATCTCATTTGAGCAGCGATTGGATTGGCGATGCCTGTATAGGTGTGACGGTATGACGCATGCTGCTTTGATATGACAGCTACTACTCTTCTCCTGCCAGCCTCTTTCCCTCGAGGTCTCCTTCTCCTGTCAGTCAATGTTGTGGAGGAGAAGGAGGGCAGAGTGTGTCTAAGTGTGTGTCAGTGTGTGTGTCTAAGTGTGTGTCTAAGTGTTTGTGTGTGTATTTGCCCTTCTGTAATGTTTGTGTGATTATATTATACAGGGTAGTAGTGCATGTGGCTGGAAACTCGCGAGCGACTTAAGCCTATGTTAAGCCTACTTGAGCTGTCTGGTACTGTACTTTTTCATTGTATTCCATTGTATTGTATTTTAATTTGGTTGTTGATCACCTTGTATTGCAATTTTGCATGAAAAGCACTACATAAATAAAGTTTGATTTGATTTGTAGTAAATAACTCTTGTTTTGACTGAGGTAATATTCACATTGTAGGGACGGGGAGAGGGGTTGGATTGGCTGAGTTAATATTCACATTGTAGGAACGAGAGAGGGGTGGGGGTTGGATTGGCTGAGTTAATATCCATATTGTAGGAACGGGAGAGGGGTAGGGGGTTGGATTGGCTGAGTTAATATCCATATTGTAGGAGTGGGAGAGGGGTGGGGGTTGGATTGGCTGAGGCTCTCTGCTGTCCCAGGTGTTGTTTCTCTGTCCGACTGGAAAATTAAATCTAAAGATGCATGACTGGATTATTTTTCACATTTTGCAGAGTGAGGAGGGTGTGGACTGTCATCCATTCTCATCAGTTAAACTGACTGTTAGTTTCACCTTCCCACCTATCCCAGGGTCCTGCTGAATTATTCAGTTGTGCAATTGAAGAGACACTGGTCTCCAACCTGTGGAACATTACTGGCACTTGAAGTGGAAAATAGTCTCCTATTTGTAATGATAGATAATGTGGCACGCTGAAAAACTGAACTAAAACGACGCTGCATCAGCAACATGTTACACAACCCTGAGCCTCTCCAGGAGCTGTTTAAGAGTGCTCTTTAAAAGGGACCAGCACCCTGAGCCTCTCAAGGGGCTGTTTCAGAGTGCTCTCTAAAAGGGACCTGCACCATGTGGCTTGCCCAAACCCTGTAGACCCTGACTGGGAACGAGATGGTTGATTTGAGATTTTCCATGAAGACATACACACACATACAGAAACACAGACAAGACAATAACAAGCAACACCTGTGAAAGCAAGCTTTGTTACCATCGGTGGCTAAAAGAAACTGATATATATAAAAATGTATATAAGGGTTCTACATTCCTAAAATTTGTAATGAGATTGAACATATCTGCTGGTTTAGACATGAAATATGGTTCAAATATATTCGAGAACAGAGTTCTACAAAATAGTAATTATTTAAGATTTGAAATATAGTTGGTCTGGCAAATACACACACACATGGTAGGACATCATTATTGGTAATGAAAGGGATTAATGAATAAGATGAATGAAAATGTGCTTTGACCAGGGAATTGCCAAATTAGTATTGTTATTATTTATTTATACAGGCTTGACTGACTGAGACAAAGTCTCTGTTGCAGCAGTGTACTGTTTACAAGGCAGTTAATGACAAATGTAATAAAACAAAACAAAATGTATGAAAATATTTCAAATAATAAAAAGGTGTTACAATCCGATACATTGTATATAACCTACACAGTTGAATCCGCTCCATACAAAATCCCACAGCAGTCAGTTCTCCACGTATAGAGCTTCAGCAAACGATGCATCTTGCTTGTGAACTGCAGTAATGCAAACTTTAGATGAATGTGTTAGTGGTATGGATAGATGGATCGCTGAAAGAGTTTGCTTTAGGTTTTGGGATGTTCTGGAGTAGAGACGGCAGGCAACGGTCACAAAGATGATGAGTAGGAGGTGATTGACGAAACTGACCCCTAGGGGACACCTTGTGTGACAACTTGAATATGAATATATATAGATATATATATATATATATATATATATATATATATAAATATATAGGGTTTGAATGTTGTTAGTGTCAGACTGTCTGATGGAAGGTGGGTTAGAGTCCCAGAGCCTGGGAGCAGAACAGCTGAATGGCCTGGCCCCCGTGGTCTTACGCCAAAAGGAGGAAGTGATCAAGAGAAGACCCAATGAAGAGGGCTGAAAGGAGCGGTAGGGGACGTACTCCTGGAGGAGGCTGGATAGGTAGGTTTGCCAGTTTATCAAGAACTTTGTAGGTGAGGATAAGGGGCTTTAAAATCGGTCTGCTATTGGACAGGCAGCCAGTGTAGCTTCATTAGAATGGGCCCGACTTTGTGCAGGTGACGATACAGGCAGCTGAGTTCTGGATGAGTTGGAGCCTGTTTAGTAGTATGATCAGTGAGTGTCATCAGCACAGCATTGAAACTGGACACCATGGTGACGAAGGATCCTTCCCAGGGGAAGGAGGGAGGTGATTAAACAAACTGTCTGACAGCAAACCCTTTGGACCTACGTTTTTCTAACGGAACAAACCATTGTCTGTCAGTAAGGTATGAGATGGCAGCTTAATTGTTTGTTAACAGTGATGATTATCACAGAGCCATAAAAATTATTGAAAACACAATTTGATCTGAGGGCTATGTTGAAGATGAATTTCTGTTACTTGAATTAGACAATAAAGTTATTCTTTTCTATTCTATTCTAAAAAGTTTTTTTAGTTTTTTTTTTAGAAGGCTGATTAATTGCTAGCACTCCTGCCGTTGCCTGTGACCCCAGATAAAGGTTACCTTATTATCTTGTTGTACAGTCCTTGTACTAATTACTAGCGAAATAATTACCAAGAAGGTCAAGCTAATCAGCTAACCCAGTGTAACTAAAGGGAGAAATAAACAGTCCGTCCTATTTGGATCACAGCAAATGATCCTATGCCCTCTTTCCTCCATCAGAAGAGAGTCAGGTAGTGTTCTCAGAGTGGAAAAAGCCCAGCTATTATTTGATTATTGGTGAAGCATTTATAATTGATTTGTTTATTAATAATTAATAGCATGTTTTTTGTGCCAATGTAGCTTATCTATTTGTGGTCCTTTCTCACTGACCTGTGACCCTTGACGCTTGTGGTAACATATACTGATCCTCCGCTGTTCGCCATTGACAGGTCTTGAATCTGGGTCATGGACTCACTAGCACCATAGGTGACTCCTTACCCACTGGACCATGTGAAAAAATGCCTATTCCAACAATGCGATCGTAGTAATAGCTAAACTAGCGAGCTTATACTGCTCAGTGACTTATAAATTCACCGATCTATATTCAGACATCAGAGACTCAGCTGGAGGCATTGTGAGCTAAGCCTTTACCCGAGTCAAGAGGCACTGTTCTCAGTGGGGAGTTGTCTGCCCTCTGTTCTTTTCTCTTTGACTTGTGGGACTTGTCACTTGTTCTCCTGCTTGGCCTGGGCCTAATCCGGCTCCTATGCTCCCCATCACCAAGCAGTGTTTGGTGGTGGACTTTGTTTTCTTATTGTTTTTTTGGTTATCTACTGTAATGGCTGCTGTAACAACTGCAATGTCTATCCATCCGTCCATCAATCCAGTTATAGAGCTAACTAGAGATCCTTATATTGTCCTACTATTGTTGATGTTCTACAAATTCAGTGCATAGTTCTGTACTAAGTACTTTAAGTAAATGCAAAGCAACTAGCATTTTAACACTCACAAACCTATAAGAACGGCATAGGCTAAAGTCAGATCCAAGATTATGGGCTGTGCATGATCAATAGCTTATTACAAAATGTAGTTATTCTATGGACAGTTAATGTTCATTTGCAAGTATATTTAGAAACTATTCTGTGATGGCGATAACCCATTTTCCCCTGACCATTAGTTTGCTTGACATTGGCGGAAACTTAGGAAAAACTAAATTATAAGACTTTGAGGACATCAGCTTGAAACAGACATTTGAGAACTATTTGAGAAGCATGATACATTCCGTTTGTATTTACACTTCAATGAATTTAATTTTCATCTTTCCACAAAGTTTGCATAGTGGAAAATGGAAGACAATTCTCAGGATTAAATTGACACTCTAAGTATTGTATTTTCATTAGACTTTTGATAGCTAAATGTTTCCAAAGAGCTAGTTAATGTTATTCCCAAAAGGAAAGGGAGCTGCAGTTTTAAAATGTTTAATATATTTAAACGTGTAAATATTTATTCTACAATATTTACGCACATTAGTTAAAATATGTGTTGCTTTAGTTACTAAAAGTTACAACGTTGTTTATATACGAAATACCAGCATCACGTATTGTTATTAATGTTTTCCAGATAACTTACCAAAGTTACCTACATATTCTTAGATCATCAAGTTAATAGTTATTTAATAAGCCAGCTGGCGTAAAAATCGTTCTATGACTTATTCAATATCAGACATTAGGAAACTGGCTGCATAAAATTGTCTACACTCATAAAGCTACAACTTTAAATATGTTATTAAGCATTGCAGGCAGACAAAAATCAGGGCTGAGCTAAGGAAATTTTTTGTCTGCTCATTGCATTGAAAAAAATAAAATGAAAGTAACTTTTAGATTTCACAACAAACATTAACAATGCATAGGCAACTGAAGTGCTGCTTGAGTGCATATGCCCAAATCTATGCAAAGTGCCCACATCTATGCAAAGACGTGGTTTTCGGGTCTAAATAGTTTTTTGTTTTCATGTAAATGTCTGATGAGACGAATCTATTGATAATAATCTCATTGTCAGTTAACTAATCTGCAATTAAAGCTAATTAAATTACACATATTTTATCGGTACACTAACTAGTTTGGGGTAACAGCACTATCGTAAGGTAAATGGGAAACCCTGACTCTGTACTTAACCGGTACCCTCTTGGTACCTACAATAGTAGGTCAATTAAAAAGCTTCCAAAAGCTACAAGGGATTTCAGACTTCAGTTGTTGTTGGACGTCATACTCACTAAATTAAGAGATGTTTCTTGTGGCCCTGCTGGATTGGCTTATGAAGATTGAGACGGTGATAGTACCGGCAGCGTGTTTGCTGCTGGATTGGCTTATGAAGATTGAGAAGGTGATAGTACCAACAGTGTGTTTGCTTCACGCTGTGATGACTCAGAGAGAGAGATTCAGGGCTGGGGGAGGCGCGGGCGCTGCCTCGACCTTTGCTTTGCGGCACGCTGATGAGTGCGTGGTGGAGCCACCCACGAGACAATACCTCCGTCCTTATGTGAGTACCAGAGTCACGCTTATCTAAAGTCTCGCCTTTCTGTCACTGCTTTGCCATACTTTGACTAACAGTAAAGAGTGATTGACAGAAAATAAACGTTATTCTTTCAGTAAGGTTTTTCACAGAATAATAATCAAATTCATATTTGAAAAAACATCTCAAGTGTGTTTGGGACACAATTATTGGAATTCCTAAAAACCTTTGTTACCATCAGTCGCTGGACTCAGTCAAGTGGCCAAAGATGAACTTGGAGCTTTAACAGTGTCAAGTAGTACTGCTCTTTAGTAAAAAGTCACCTCCCTTCAACCCTTTCTTCAAATACTCCAAACAGTCATGCAAATGTATATCAAGTTTTCTTCACAGTTTAATTCTGTTAACCTCTTTAAATAGCAGTCTTTGATTTAAATAGGCAGGCTGGACTTTCCCAAATAGTTGGTATCAGTTGAGTACATCACACACAATTGGTCGCCTACCTAAGATTGACCTTAAAGCTTTGTTTTCAACAATACGCATTATATATTCTGCAGTTATTTCTTTGCGTCAATTGAAAGTCATTTAAAACTAAACTTTTTAAACTTTTTTAACTCTCTAAGTTAAAAAGTGAACATATTAGCATGGGAGTGTCCTGATAGAGAAGCTTTATGGGATGTGCATCGCTCTGTGGTTCTAAGCCTACTGTGTTATCGGACTGTCTCGTTGTGCAATCAGTTTGGCTGGGATATCCAGAGCCTAGATAACTCCATTAACCTTCCGTGGCCAGGTATAAAAATAGCTTAATCTAATAGCCATGGCTTTCTGGCTGTGGTGGAGGCGCAGGGCCTTCAATGTTAATGTCCTGGAGATGATGGTAGAGGATCAGGTCATTCTCTCTGTGGAAAATGCTGTTTATGAATACCAAATTATGGACAGGTTTTATGTACTCTATAGCACATACTGTACATGGATTCTTGTCTTATCTACATATGTCTCTAGAGGCCTTCCGTCTTCAGTGAAATAACCTCTGTTGGGACTAACTCAACACTTCTGTGTTGATCCATATCTAATCTTTTAAAAAAAAAGCCTGCTCAAAGGTTTTTCTTTAGTACCCCTCAAAGAAAATAACTGACAGTTCTGGCTCCTTCATAGGGAACTCCACATGGGCTTTTGTGAAAATGTAGGTTAAACAACCAATTAGGTTTACGTTAGGGTTGTGACGGCATCAAGTAGAGGGTGCTGCAGGGCCATTGTGGTGGCCTGGGTCCAGCGCCATTCGCCCACCACCCCTGTGTCAGTGGTAGTCCTGGCCGAAGATCCTCTGGCGGAGTCACCTTGGCCGCCACCTGTTCCAGCGCGTCGCAGGCTACAGAGCGACCATCAGGTGGAGCGACCGGTGCCAGCAGCACGGAATTTACATCCACATGCATGTTCCTGGGGAGGGGAGGGAGCCGACACCCGTATAAACGTCCCCCACTCCGCAGAAAGGCGAGGGATGCTGGCGATGTGGGTGGCCAGGCCATTTCCAGAGGAAGTGCCCTCTGATGGAGGTTGGCCTTATCCTCTCTATCGCTGGAATGTCCACCCCATCCAGTCCAGGGGGGACGTATTGCAGTAAGGTTGCAAAGGGGAACACACAGACTCGACTGGATTCTGGATGTATGCAGTCCATGATTCACAAGTGCTTGTCATGTAAGATGTGTGCAGTTCTGCTCTGATGTGAGGGCTTCTGATTCTGGGGTCCGGGGTAGATACAGTGCTCTCAGTTAGAGACTTCCCCTGTGGAGGGCTACCTTCTCGAGCCATCTCGCAATGCCACAACGCTTTGCCCTTGGGTGATCAAAATCTTTGGCAATCTGGTTAGGCCAGAGGCTGTGCAATCTTACCCAGATTTTTCATTGATTAGAGAAGTTGTATAGAGTGAGTTGTGACACTCCGAGACAGGAAGATGTGTGATTATTGGTAAGCCGTCTGGAAGAGTTTTTATCAGGCTGCTCAGTATAATCCAATGACAGGTCACTAAGGATTCGCTCAGTCACTAGATTAGTAATGGCCTGTTTCAACTGGCCGGGGATCCAGGCAGAGGTGCATAAGTAGTGATGCCAGCTATTGAATCCCCCGGCAATTCCAAAGGCCCCTTTGTTCTGCTGATTGAAGGGCCATTTGAGCGGATGGGCATGGATATCATCAAACCATTAGACCAAAGCGCACAGGGCTATCAGTTTGTGCTAGTCCTTATTGATTACGCAACTCGGTACCCACAGGCAGTGCTGCTGCTCAACATTTCTGCCAGGAGCATTGCACAGGCACTGTTTGGTCATCTCCCGAGTGGGAATTCTTCAAACAATTCTCACTGACCAGAGTAGTCATTTGACTTCAGGCAATCCGGAGTAGTGTTCATCACCCCGCAACAGACAGGCCCTGAGCGCTTCAATACAACACTGAAAACCATGATCCACACATTTATACACAAAGAGGGTTTTGTCTAAATTCCTTGTTGTTCAGCGTGAGAAGGCAGCCACAGGGTTTTCCCTCTTTGAGTTATGAGACATCCTAGCCCTGGTGACTGTGGTAACGAGATTCAGTATGTCTTGGACTTTGTCTTGGACAAAGCTACAGTCACGGCAAAGGCTTTCAGGAGAACATCTGCAGCAAGCCCAGGAGCAGCTCAGACAATTTGTACCGGGCGAGAAGGTCCTTGTATTATTGTCCATTTCTAGCTTTAAATAACTTGAAAGTGTCAAGGGACGTTTGTGGTCACACGGCAAGTGAGGGACGTAGACTATGAGGTAGCGCGTACAGACAGGGGAAATAGCACACAAATATAGCATGTCAAAAAGTGGAATGATGAGGTCACCGTCTCGCTAGCTATGGTGATATGGGAGATAAAGCTAGCACTCTGGTTCAGTTTGATAGCAATCTCTAGCTATGGTGATATGAGAGATAAAGCTAGCACTCCGGTTCAGTTTGATAGCAGTTTCTTGCAGGGCCAGAAAGTGGATGTGACCAAAGTACGACAGCAACTTGATGATGTGTTCTCTCCCCTGCCTAGACACGTCAAGCTCATAGAAACACTGCATACATGTGTGTATGCGTCCCTACAGATTGCCCGCTCACAAAATTGACGTTGTTGGGAATAGTTGAGGTGTTTCATTGTGCCTGGCACATTCCCATTGTGCTGGTGGTGAAGCGAGATGGATATATTCGGTTCTTTCTGGATTACCGTTGGGTGAAGGCGAGTTCTAAATTTGATGCCTTCGGACGAAAAACTCCTGGACCAGCTTGGCACTGCTAAGTTTTATGTGGAACTAGATTATACCAAAGACTACTGGCAGATTCCCTTGTCGCAAGATCCCTGCGAGAAAACTGCCTAATCTTTTTTATTACGGTTTGTACCAATTCACTGCACTTCTGTTTAGGTTGTTCTGAGCTCTGGCTACCTTCCAGCTCTTAATGGGCAAGGTCTGTAGGCTACCAATTACCTAGATGGCATTGTCATCTACAGTAACACCTGGTTGGAGCAAATGCAGAGGGTAGTGGCCGTCCTAGGGCTCACGGCCAACCCTAAGAAATACGTGATTGGAAGGAGAGAGAGAGATACGATTTCTGGGGTACCACTTGGGGAATGGGGAGGTGCACCAACAGATAGAGAAAACCACAGCAATAATAGCTTCCCTGCACCTCAAGCCAAAAAAAAAGAAAAAGCTGGGTGGTGAGACAGGTCTGCCCGGTAGAGGGTGGGACACTGTGAGGGTTGTGACAGTATCAAGTAGACGACACTGCAGGAACATGGTGGGGAGACATTCCTCTGACAGATCACAGGCTTGCAACAGGTGGGTTCATCTGATGATTAGTTGGAGGAATGTTATTTCTGATATCAGTTCTGTTGCAGTAGGACACACAGGACGACCAGAGAAGGAGACATATGATGCCAGAAGGAAGCAGTCAAGCCTTACAAGTTAGTGGAGGAGCAGCGAGGTCTGCTTGTGTGTATTCTTGTTGATAAACTGGTGAATCCCAACACTGACGACGCCATATATCTTGGTTTCAGCTTTAGCGGAACTTAATCGCAGATGTAATACATATCTCGTGGCAGCAAACGCTTTTCTTTTCATTTTCCCTTTGTCTGTTGGTTTGATGTATGACAAGCACTTGAGTTTGACAGCCTGCAGGTCCAAACATCTTTGTGACACTGCTGCCAGCCATGTTGTTGTGGTGGTAGCAGAGGGAGAAGCCGGGTCAGCCGGGGTTGAGGAGTCCTCTGCGGAAAGAGTCGTCTCCCTCCCTCCCTCCAGCCAGAGAGTCCACTACATCACACTCCTGCTGCCAATTATAATTCTGTTCACTTCATCGTGGTTTGCGGGTGCTCATTTGATGGACAACATATGGGTCCACTACATCACACTCCTTATGAAGTCACTTCTACTAGAACTGTACGGGTGGGTAGGACACCGTTAGAGGAGATAGATTATAGATATCACGTGTGTGACTGCATAAATCTGCGTGTGCTGGAGAGAGAGAGAGAATGAGAGAGTGTGTGTGTGTGTCTGTGTCTGACCGTGAGTGAGTATGTTGTTTTGGTCACCTAGGAACATAGCCATCTGGTGATTTCCCTATCACAGATGGAATGCGGGCTGTGCTTCTGGAGCCACTGAGATTGCCTCAAACCGGTACAGTGTGCATTAGCTTCTGGGGGCACAGGAAATGAAATATATTATGGGGATCCCAGAAGGATTACCCCATTCTCATCCCTTCATTATTTTCCTACAATCAACTGTACCCATTGTTTTTGCAAGAGCTGGTGTAAGGTAAAACCGTTTCTGACAAGGTTGAGCAACAGGTGCTTTAGTTAAAGACTTGACTGAGACTGTGTCTCCATTCTCTTTTCCTCTCTCCCACTTTCTCACTTTGTCTGCCTGTTACTCAGAGAAATCACATGGGCTGGATCCAAATTCTTCAATAAAGTATGTCCTAACGACTTTCACTATGTACTTTTCCTTAACCCCGAGGGAAACATCATGAGGTTACGGAAAGATATAAAAGAGAACTCATAAGGACTTAGGAAAAGACAATCACGCTGCTGAAGGAGTCCGACTGCACTTACACTAAGCTACGTAATCATGCGACTCGGGTTTTCGTGGGTCGTTTGTGGAGAAACTAGTGTTCAAAAGATGAACTACGGCCTACAAACAGGGCATCTTA
>JAVQIZ010070344.1:0-13260 GCA_036023535.2 Galaxias brevipinnis
TCATCACTCAGCCCGGGCGACAGAGACACCGGACAACACCAACAGCGGTGCACACTCTCTCCTCTCTCTGCCCCTCTCTCTTTCCCTCTCTTTCCTTCACACACGCACACACACACACACACACACACACACACTCACACACGTACGTACACACGCACACGCACACACACACACACACATACATACGCACAGGGCCAGGCGAGCAGACTGCAGAACGCTCCCTGTGCGTTGGGGTACTGGGCTTTAGGGGGAATGATGAACACTAATTATCAAAGAGCCGGGAGAACCCCGGAGGAAAGGAGAGGATTAGTCCAAAGTGGAACAAGCTGGGCCGCGCTCCTCCTGCACCTCCTGCTCCTCCCCGCTGATAGGAACCAGAGGTCAACCCCCAGGAGGACTCGCTCCTCCCAGGCCCGTCTCCACGGCGAGCTGGAGGAGCAGGTCCCACAGGTCTGCAAACACAGCGGTGTCATGTCCAATGGACTGTCACGAGGGTGAGGTCTCTGTCTGTGGTTGTTGACTTCCAGACCTTTATGTTTCTGTCTGTCTGGAGCAGATACACACTCCAGCTACAGACATCAGATACACACTCCAGCTACAGACATCAGATTTACACTCCAGCTACAGACATCAGATACACACTCCAGCTACAGACATCAGATTTACACTCCAGCTACAGACATCAGCTATACACTCCAGCTACAGACATCAGATACACACTCCAGCTACAGACATCAGATACACACTCCAGCTACAGACATCAGATTTACACTCCAGATACACCCTCCAGCTACAGACATCAGCTACACACTCCAACTACAGACATCAGATACACACTCCAGATACACACTCCAGCTACAGACATCAGATACACACTCCAGATACAGACATCAACCGGGCTCCAGCTACAGACATCAGCTACACACTCCAACTACAGACATCAGATACACACTCCAGCTCCAGACATCAGCTACAGACACCAACTAAAAGGCTGCAGTAGTTCTGGGGGCTGTTGTTTTCTCTATGCTGTTTACTGGTGGAGTCTCTATGGGGACTGGCATAGCTCGGTGGGAGAAACACCAGCCACCAGTAAAACATATATTGGAGGATAAATGGAAAGACCATGCCGGTGAAGGGGCCTAGATATTCGACGTGTGTGTGTGAGCGTGAGCGTGTGTTTCTTTACTTTTCTTTTGCTCTTACAACGCTACAGAGATATCAAAAACACGTGGTCTTAAATCTACCCCCACCCTCCTCTTCAAACGTGGTGAGGGAGGGGGGGGGGGGGGTAAAGAACCCGTCAGCCTGCTGAGAGGGCTGGGAAAGACATCGGGGGCCGGCCCAGGTCCTCTCTCTCTCTCTCTCTCTCTCTGCTCCAGTGGTCTCGTCCTCCTCCCGTGTCAGGCCCAGGGGAGGGCAGCCTCCTCGGGCGGGGGCCTCCTCTAAGTCCACGTCTGGACGTCTGGCTCCACAACCGCTCTCTGTGACCGGCTGCTCACATCATCATCCTCCTCCTCGTCCAACACAATGTTAGAAACAGCAGAGGCTGCTGGGTAAAAACTTTCTACCAGTCCTCGGTAGTAGCTATTCTTTTTTTTTCCAACATGGCTACCGGGGCTGTTGGCTGACTGTCCCTGTGTGTTTTTTTTTAACTTACAGACCATCCCCATCCCCCCATAGACTGCTCTGTCCCAAATACTGGCCCTATTGAGCTTGTTAATATGCACCACCAACCTGCCCTCTGATTGGCCCGGCTCACTTCCTGTAATTATAAGGGAGGAAGCTAGGGTGAGGGGTCGCAGCTTGCTAAGTTTAGCCCTGCGGACAAACCCAGACTCAGACCCATATCTACTTTTTGTGTGTGTGTGTGTGTGTGTGTGTGTGTGTGTGTGTGTGTGTGTATGTGTGTGTGTGTGTGCACGTGCTATGCCGCAGTCTTTATGAAGTCAGCTGGTGCCCTTGAGACTGCAGTGTCGAAGGTGTTTTGGATATTTTGTTTCGGACTCAAAAGGGAGTGGAGCACAGATTCCTGGAAATCACGCCAATCTTTTCCATACCTCAGCACATGTGACACAGACTGAGCAGTCTCTCCATCTGAAGCACACTCCCATCAACCTGACTCACAGATCTGAAGCCGGGCTCCATGAACGGATCCAGACCCAAAACATGACTTATCACTGAGCTCGCATGGCATTGGGCTGGTCCACTACTACAGTCCTCTCTGTGTGAGGGGCCACAGTGGCAGAGGCTCCTCAGGGCCCTGGCAGGGAACCAGCATCACACAGCACCTCTCACAGAGCACACACCTGTCTGCCTTCACACAGCTGACAAAACAAGACCTCCCAAGACCACCACGGGTGCTTTATGCACGCGTGCACATGCGCGCGTGCGCGCGCACACACACACACACACACACACACACACACACACACACACACCCACCATCACGAGCACCGGCCGGCCACCAAGTCAGCTCCAGTCTGAGGTAGGCCACATGAGTCGGGACGTGCCAGAGGCCTGGGTAGCCCCTCCATCACATCCCCATCCTGAAGGCCTGACGGCGGGGCTGTGCTCCTGCCAGCGCCTGGCTGCGGGCTGGGTGGTGCTGGGGTCTTTGTGTGGTCAACCGTAGGCCACACACTCACTCCCCCAGCCCCAGCCCCCCCCCCCTCGTCAGCCATCAATAAGCCTTTCTGTGCGCTTCAGGGTGGGATGGAGCCGTGCTGCTCTCTCAGGGCAGTGAGACTCCTTGGCCAGGGCATGCACGGCTAGCCGGGGGAAAACTGGGCTAACACGCCCGTACGCCGTGTGGAGTCTAGCTGTGCACCGGGATTAGCCTCATTGGAAGTCTACGACAGACTGGAGGACAGAGAAAGGCTTTGTGCAAATGTATTCCAACGGAGTCAAATATTACCCTTGACCCCATGCCACGACGCTCCATCATGCGATGGGTGAGTGCCAGCTACGGACCACGAAAACATGGCACCTTAATGCTCAGCTGTGTGAAACCTGAAAGTAGCCAAAATAGTAAAGGGCCCAAGAATACCTCCCTCCCCTCCCTCCCTCCCTCCCTCCCTCTCTCCCACTCTTTCTCTCTTTGTAAGGAGCAGGGCAGAGTACATCCATGGATTTCCTGCGGTCTCCCCTCGGCTCCCAGAGCTCTGAGCTTCCCTAACGAGCTTTATCAGGCAGACACCAAGGCCACAGGGCCAGGAGTCATGCTGGAGGTGCTGTTCATTAAAACAGACTCTGGGTGAGATGGATGGGAACGAGCTACAATGGTACAATAACACCATTCTCCACTGCATCAACTGTACCTTGGAAACTGGTGGTGTGTTGTTTAAAAATAAAAATAAAATAAAAAATTAACCGTGCTTTATTACTTCTATTGTAATGATTTTGTAACCATTGGTCACTGTTGATATTATGAAACATCATTAAATCACATTTCCGTTGACTAGTAGTGTCACATAGTCCTCGTTAATCATATTATAAATATTGTAATTTAAAAAGCATTATAGATCTTTAAGTGTTATTATTTGACGGTCAAGTCGCAAGATAAATACTAAAAAGGTAAGCAGTCTACAAGTTTATTTATATTTTCTTAGACCTGCTTTAGCCTATCGGAGTAAACTACTTTGTTATTATTACATGTGAAAGTGTTTTATGATAATTTAGTTAATCGGGGGTTAAGTGGCATATCAGATTATCTGAATTGCCATAAAGATTTATTTGAGGCGATAATTGAACCAATTGCTGATAAGCATCATCCCCGCTTGCTCCAATCTCTATCTCGGGGGTTTGTTTTAACAATTGCAAAACAAGAAGCATCCGCTTGAATCACCAAAGGAAAATAAGTTTTGTTTTTTAATATCATTAGGACTGATGCTGTAAGACAGTAGCCTACAAAAAGCATAGACGTATGATTAATGCAAGTTATAATCAAAGCTCGCGACCAAAACAGCAAAATTATTGTTAGGACTTTACATCGCGCTACCCGAGAAAACACCTTCGATGAAGCAAAAATAAACTTACCTTCCCCTCCTCAAGCAGAATGTCCCACCGTACAGTTGGATTGGTTTTACGAATTTGATATAACGGTAGTTTTCACAGTTAGGTCTTTGTTTTTGATTCAGAGTGCTCTTGCCTACGCAAAGCCACACTTTTGCAAGTAAATGACGTGCTTCTTGGACTGTTTTATCTGCCGTCTGCGCCCGTATAGGGCTCCCACCTCCGACGTCTTGGAGAAGTGCACTAGATTCTCATATGACTACTATGAGAGACCTGTCCGTCAGGCAAGTCCTCATTTAAATTACATTAAAGCAGTCTAATTATTTTTATAATAACACATAATAACTTAACTATTGCGGGATTTGAGCCACGTATAGCATTACCATTCTTTGCTATGCTGTTTTAGGCACAAAAAACATTGCATTCAGCTCACCCGTTAGCATGGAGACAGGACTCAACGCTCGTGTACCTGAGAGGTGTTGCTGTCACAGTTACTATGGACACCGTGCACTTTGCCCCTCCTAGGCCATTGCAAAAAGAGGTGATTTAACCTTGTACCTGTCTGCCAAATCTGGTTGTTACATCTGATCACACTGCTCTAAACAATCTATATTGAGCAGGATGTGTATGACTATACTGGTCTGTGTATGCATGTGTCTGTGCGCGTGCGTGTGCACACGCGCTAACTAGATCTTAGTAAGCAATGGCTACCAATGCTAGATAGTCTTGCAAAAAAGTCTTGCTGGCAAAAATTATTTCAGGAGTCACTCATGTTGTACGCTTTATTTAGAAATACAGCCATGAAACACAGAAGCACACTTGTGTGGACGCACGGTTTGGGGAGAGGGAGAGTAAGGACAGCTAAGTTTGTGGTTTCAGCATTTTGGGAGAGCACATTACGGCTATAGACCAATCATCACAACTACGGAGATGAGTGACGGCTAAAATATTGAACTAAGGGTTGCAAAAACAACATTAGAAAATAAATGGCTAAAGTGATGCACTGCTTGAAACAAAATCTTATTTTCTGACATTATCAGTGCAAGTATATCTACTGTATGTGCAGATGCCCCAAAGAACGCCCAGCCCAAATAAATAGCCCTTAGATAAATACGCGTGTGCTTATATGGGCCTCTTCAGAACGATGAGAGTATGCGGTCGCTGTACCAAAAAAACCCACTACCCACAAAAAACTATTTTTTTTCAATACCATGACAGTAGTATGAGAACTATATAAATGACACAAGCTTAAACTATTGGACATTCAATTATTTTACATAATAAATGTATTTAACATTGTATGCATCATGCATAATCATCAGATGCATATTTGATTGTAACCCACTCATTGCGTAATTATTGGTTTGTGTTTCTTTTTTTCAGGAACTACTAATACTTTGAAGCACATTGATTTGATTTGAAGAGAATATATGGTGATCTCCCTATTTAGCGGGCCTTCCCCTTACTGCTGTGATATCCCAATTCCAACCGACAGCCTAGCATTCAGTTATATTATCCATGTAATAATGTTAAGAGAAAATAAATGAAAGGAGACCAAACCCCCTTTCAGCTAAGGCACAAGCAGTGACTGATAAACTATACACACACCAGAGTTATCAAGCAATACACCCAACATTTCTTCCAATGAAAAGAAATAATCCAATAAATCTTTTGAACGTTGACCGAATATCAACGGCTGATGGAACTCGATTTCCATCAACCATCTCGTTTGCACGACTTCTCGTCTGGCGTAGGTCAGATTTTGACAGTGTGGGCGTGTTTCTTGCACAAAGCCTTGTCCTTTTTGGAGAAAAAGGCCTGCCCCTCCAGACTGGTGCTGCAAACCTGGAGGAAAACACACGTCGTGTAAGCTTGGCAACACTGTGATACAATGCATTACATGTCTATCCGTGGCCTTTAGATTCACCAATGGCTCCCAGCACACCTACCGCACACACAAAGCAGGTGTCATGCCAGGTGAAGCCCAGCGCCTCCAGGAACTTGTCTCCCGCCTCGATGGGGAAGTCGCAGCCATGGCAACTGGTGCCAAAGAGGTTGTAGAAGTCTAAGAGACAACACAGCAGATGTTATAAATGGTCTTTGTAGCATTTGTTCTGTCTTTACAAAATGTCCAAAATGACTGATCTTCAGAAAAGTCCTTCATATTGAGTAATAATTCAAGCTCACCTTTTTCACAGTAGGCCTGCCCATCCTCCAAATGGAAAGTGTTGTTTCTGATTGGCTGCTGGCAGGCAGCGCACAGGAAGCAGGAAACGTGCCAGGTCTGCTTCAGGGCATTGATGACTTCCTGTAGAACCCATAATGAGGACCCTTTGTGACTAAGTCCTCAGGCTACTTCCTTATTGGATTAGAAGAACTCCACACCACCACCTGATAGTTTCATGATTTTAGAATTGGTTTCAAAGATTTTTATCACACTTCCAAGCGAGTTTTGACATTTCAAGATAAAACAGACGTTTTGGAATACCACATCTAAATATAATGATATTTATAAGAAGATGAGATAGGATTTCATGAATATACTCTTCGCATGGCAAGAATTATAGAAAAACAAATCTGATACTACATTATGTTTCTTTAAAATGTGAGTAAATAATCTAACTATAGCTTCTAACTGTCACTCTCAACCCACTGTTTATTGGACACCTATGTGAGTGACTATGTTCTAAAGCTGTAAGCCGATTTGACTAAGAGTGTGGTAACCCAAAGTTAAGTACATAATCTCACACATTTCATCAAAATGCAAAATGACCACATGTTCAGTCTTCAAATCACAGCAAAAAACGTCCTCCTCTTGTTAACATGCAGTTCATTGTTTTTTATATTTAATTTTGATTTGTTAGTTGTTACATTTAATTGCCCTAGAAAAAATATAAATAATTGAGTAGGTAATTGCGTCACTTCTTCTGATACGTGATAAGGGTAATGAATAGGGTTTGCCATGTAGCCTACTGTACAGGGATGTGCACAGTATATTACTATATTATCTCAGTAGCTCGGAGGTAGAAGTAGCTTCGCTGGGCTTAGCTATGGATTAGGACAGTGACGGTGTGTGTGTGTGTGTGTGTGAGGCATAACCCAGTGTGCTGGTCCCCCACTCACCCCCAGGACCTTCTGGTGGCACCGGGTGCAGGTGGGGGCCAGGAACTCCTCATAGCAGTGGACACAGTACACCTGCCCCCTCTCCTCCACAAAGCCCAGCTCCGCCAGAGACTTGTGACAGTGGGCGCAGTTGAACTCCTCGGGGTGCCAGGACATGCCCATGGCCACCAGGAAGGGTCCCCTGCAGAGGGAGCCAGAGGTCAGGGGTCAGGGCTCAGAGGTCATGAAACAGGAGAATCAGGCTATAAGAGTGGCCATCTTAAGGTGACCAGTGGTCCAACATAACAGGCTATCTATAAGTAAGTGCTACATGGATACTAGATATCAGTGCACTATATATACTGTGATACCACTCACCTAATAACCTTGTTGCATTTGCCACACATGGGGGTGCGGGTGCCGGCGGGGATGTGCTCGGCCCGCTGCACCAGAGAGTCCAGGTCCTGGGGGTGGGGCTGGGGGGTGGGGCGGTCCGGAGCCTTGGGCATGCTGTTGGTGACCCGGCCCTGGGAAGGCACGGCTCCTCCTTTAGGGAAGCCTGGAAGAGTGAGGGGGGAAAAAGGTTGAAGAGATTGGGAATTGCCCCCTTTGTTATGTTGGTGGGCTGAAAAGTTTAGCCGGGTCAGTGCATAAAACCCTGGATATCAGAGATGGGACAGGGGTGTGGGCGGGGCCTGAGATGGGGCATGGGCGGGGCCAGAGATGGGACACGGGTGTGGGCAGGGCCAGAGGTGGGAAAGTGGCGTGGGCGTGGCCACAGATGGGATAGGGGTGGGGGCAGAACTGCGGGACGGTCAAAGGGAGATACGGAGCAGACATAGAGCTCCATTATCAGAGCCAAGGAGGGTCAAAGAGCAAGGCTCCCTTCAATGTCCTCATAATGGAGAGCAGCAAGCAGGCTGAACAAACAGACATGTTACAGAGGAGAGGAGAGGAGAGGAGGAGAGGAGAGATCTGGGACAGGACAGTAAGGAGCAGTGTGTGGTGTCTGGTTGTGTATCTCTCCTTGGTGGCAGCGATAGACAGCAGATACAGGGGTGAGAAGGGGGGAGGCCGCGCACACACACACACATACACACAGGCCCCACTACGTGTGACTCTAGGCGGCTGCAGAGCCGAGCTGGAGATGGCTATCTGTGGCTAAATTAGATCCCAGCAGGAGCTGCCAAATCAGGCTTCCAGTCAGACCCGCTCCCCTCCCCCCTATTCCTTCTGGTAACACACTGGCCTCTTTAACCTGCCCTGGATACTGGACGCCTGGTGCCAGCGCTGGGCAGAGCAGGCCGGAGGAGAGGGCGTCCTGCTGGAGGGAGGGAGGGAGGGAGTGGATGAGTCACTCTGATAACAGCCTTATCGCTGTGGGGCTGATAAACATCTGGAGGTTGTATCCTCTTCTGTCATCAGCGTAGCCTGTCTGCCGCCTGGCGCTCCACCCAGACGGCTAAGCAGCTCCCCTCACTCTCTCTCCCTCTCTGTCTCTCTCTCTCTCTCGCTCTGTCACCCCCTTCTCTCTGTAACTCTGTGTCTGTTTTTTACTCACTCTCCCTCCTCTCTCTCATCACTAGTTCTCGGACACACATGTGGCTGTGAAACCCAGCACAGCACAGCACCTGTTCAGCCCGGCCCCATCCCTCATCCCTGCGGTGCCACAATCCCAATAAATATCCCATCCTCGGTTGCCATTCATTGGTGAATGCATGTGGATGTACCTCCCTGAGACATTCAGACAGTCCAGTCTGTGCATGGGTTCCATGCGGTCAACACCAGGCCCGCGTTTGTTTTCCCAACGTCAAGTGAGCTCTCATCTGATCTAGAGTGCACCTCACAGAGAACTGCTTGTGGCTCCCTGTGGTTCCTTTCAGCAGCCATTACTGGAGGGGGTCCCCGAGGACGGAGGCTGAGCGGGCCGGGGAGCGCCCCCCCTACAGGCTGACACAGGCCATGCACTGTGCACAGCCCTGCCCTGCCGGGGTGACAGCATGCCAGCTACTGTTCCCCGAAAAGCCCAGGCCCTTCCAGTAAATATTTACCCCGAACAGGCCTGCTTCTCATGGCCTTGCTAGAGCTTTAAAGAGCAGCTTTTCCCAATAATAAAATATATAATAGTCAATTTCACAATCTATTTAACGGAGGGATGGAGTGGGGAAAAGCCTGTAATGTGAGCTCATTATCTGAATACCTCACATTTTATTGAGCTCATAATCTTTTAAACAGCTAAATCTCACACAGGCATTATGTTACTCTTATAAAAGGAGAGATTAGCTGTGGCTGTAATGGCGTGTGGCTGCCCCCTGGTGGCCAAAGAGATGATCCAGCCGCTACCGTTTTTCACAATTGTTTACCCGCTAAAATTGGAACTTGAAACGCAATCACTGAAACCTGAAACTCGTGTACCCAATCCCTAAACCAAGTCTGCAAAACTGCAAGTGCAATGTCTGCTTTACACTCACTTACACAGGTTTCAATTCTAAATCACACCTTTTTTTTGCCAAACACTACACACACACTCTACATTGGACACAACATTAAAAATTTAAATCTCTTGTGTTCCTTAGAAAGGCAACAGCAATCACAGCTTTATTTACCAACTGGCAACCCCCATTCCTCACAGGTGTAAACACTAGTGGCTTCATTCTTCTCGTCAGAGCTTTAGCTCTATGCAAAGCCAGGTGGGTTTAGAGTTTCGAGAAAATGAGCCAAAGATTGTAAACGTGTGTAAACAATTGTCAAAAAAACTGTAAGATCAGTCAACATCTCAAAGATAAAGCCACTTCATTCTCTTAGGTCCACTGGAGTGGCTGTTGGTTGATGGGCAGCTACCTGCAGTGCTGCCAGGCTGCCAGGAGGGCTTCCCCTGGGGGGCGGAGGTCTTGACGGTGGGTGGGGGGATGCCATGGCCGTTCCTGGGAGCTCCAGCCGGGCCTTTGGAGAACGTCTTGACCGAAGACGTGACGTGGGCTGTGGGAGCGGGATCATCAGGAAGATCACTGGAGAACGGGCAGCACCAGAGACAAATGGGTTATCATTATAAATACACACACACACACACAGGTTTACAGCCATACAAACACACACACACACACACAGGTATGCAACCATAAAAACACACATGCTCAAGTATAAAGGCACAAAACAAATACACACAAGAACCCATGGGTGTGACGCAAACACACTTGCGCAAGCACACACACACACACCCCACCCCTCCAGAGGGTTATCTACTATACTGTAAGGAGGGCAGCAGTGAGGTTCTCAGGCTCTGGGTGGGCAGCGTTGTTTGTCCTGGACTCTCCACCTCGCCAGGCCCTGCCAACCCACTGCTACTGCTCCTGTCACTGTTTGCTATGGCAACCGCCGCTATGGTTACAAGTCCCACTTGAATCCAGGCCTCGGCGACACTGTTTCCCCAGCTGCTAGTCCGCCCGCTCCATTGTAAAGTCATCGCGCAAACAACCACAAAGACTTTTCAACTGTCAACAACCACTGTCAACAGTCAGCCTGACAGCTTCTCCTCCTCTGCTCTGACCGTCTCCTCATGTCAGAGCCTTTTTATCTCTGTGTGTGTGTGTGTGTGTGTGATCGTAACACAAAACCTTCCTACTGTTCCCTCAGCAAACAGACACTATCGAGCAGCCCATCCAGTTTAATAAATTGTGTATTCATAAGAGCAGTGTTTGCACCAGGGTTGGTTGAAGTGGAGGGGGCATGGAGAAAGCTGTTCCACTGACGGGGGGACAGGGGGACAGATCCTGGATGAGATAGGAGGGGGGGAGGTCTCTCTGCGACGCAGACACTCACCATTTACAATCAGTTAGCAGGAAGCTCTGTGACACACTCAACCAATCAGGCCAATTAGGCTTCCAGCTGATTGGATTAAAAGCGGTGTCTGATGAAAACCATTGGCAGGCTGATCCAATCAGGATGCGCCGTGCCGCCACGCTGTCCAGATGGCTTGTCAATAAGGGAAAGCAGAGGATTGAGTTGGCACGGTCCCCTGGCACGGTCTGCCTCACTCTGGCTCCACTCAGCTCACCTCTCATTCAGCACAAACCTCACATCCATTATACTCCATACACTGCAGTGATGACATACACATGACTATTGGAGTTTACATTCTCCAGTCTACACTTGGTTAGATCATGTCATCTTATATACTCGTAAATATGATTTACTGGGAGACGTAGCTTGTGAATTGATTTCTGTATTTCTGTCAGTTGTTCCTATACAAGATAACATATTTAAAGCCAGTTTAATTGTGAGGCATTGTTTAAACGGTTGCTGTATTCAGTCTTTGGTCAGTAGGACCTGCCCCCTGGCTAAACATTCTTCTTCCTTACGGCAGTAAAACATCACAACAACTGACTTTTTTTGATGTATAGGGAACTGGTGGGTCTGGAATGACAAGTGGTTCCAAATGGAGATGACCTGTAAGGGACAGGCACATTTCTCCACTCCACCAGGAGTTCACTGGTGTGTTAGCAGAGTGGAGTGAACACACAAATCTGAAGAGCTAAGTGCCCTCCCCCATAGACACGTTTAGACAGAGCTTTCATTTTGGCTTCCACCCATTTCAACGTTGGGCTAAGCCGCTAAGTGATATGTGAAGGTTGTGAATGAAGTCATATCCATGTAGATTACCACAGAGGGGAGGTGAGACTAGAGGGACAGACACAGAGACAGTCAAGGACAGGAAATCAAGAAAAGAAAGAAGCTTAGAGAAATGAGATACGTAACTTTATTGAGATGAAAATCAGCACAAATCATCAGGCAAAGCTGTAATACTGTTACTGTATAAAAGAAGATAGGAAATAAAGTGAATGTATTCATAGAGAAAGAAAGCGATAGAGCAAAAGAACGCAGATAAAGCAGTGGAAGGAAAAAAGGCTGTCTAGATGGTAACAGTATATTGGGCCAGACAACTACTACATACAGCCCTTACGCAAATATTTCCCTGACACTAAGTAAGAAATGGAAAAACACATCATGAAACAAAAGAGTTTTCTAGTACACGGGTTGTGTAAACTACACTTCTGATCATTCATTCAACCATGTTTAACAAAGTCATTTGGAACGGGTGGTGGGGGTTGAGTTGACGAGATGTGATTTCGTAACTGTTTGAGCTGAAAGGTAAGTGTCGGACAAATCACTCTACTGAAATAAATAAAAGAAATACATAAAAGATGATTTCATAACTGTTGAGCTGAAAGGTAAGTGTAGGACAAATGACTACCAGGCAGACGGAAATAAATAAAAGATGGAGGCACAAAAACAGGCGACGGACGACTAGACATTGAGCACCCGAGCTGAAACGTCGTGATGCCAATCCCTCAGCTTGTTGTACATGACTCCTATCACTTCAGGGTCCATTTTGGTGGCCCTTCAACACAGCGGAAACAGGAGGAGGAAAAAGAGGAAAGAACAAGATGAAAAAAAAGGAAAAATTGGGAAAATGGTTTAGAGAAGCAGAAATCTTGAAGAAGGTGAAAATTCTACAAAACTAGTCCACAGAGGTAATCTAGACGAACACATACCACACACCATGCGGTTAACCAAAAGACGAAAAGTCAAACGAAAAGAGACGTCCAAATGAAAAACAGACAAGGTGTGAAAAGACTCAGAACAAACCAAACCAACACAATGGCATACAACCCAGTAGTAAATGGTCCTTCCTCTCTCTCTCTGCCCCAGAACAAGGAACCTTTGACCCGAAGTTTATCCCTGACAGCCCCCCTAATCAACCACAACCCCCACTTCACTACCCACCCTGCCAGAGTGACAGGCTACTTGGTCAGGGCCTGTGGTGTTGAGGGGGCGGCCCTAACCGGAGTGTGTCTGCTGTAGATCAGCAGGAAGGCCAGAGAGGAGCTCCACAGTAAGAGAGAGAGGGAGAGAGAGAGAGAGAGAGAGAGGGAGAGGGAGAGGGGCCTCCATTTAAGGCAGCACGGCTGGCTTCCACTCCCCCACGGCTGGGAGCCTCTCTGACATGGCTGCCCCTGATTTATTGTTAACCTGAGTGTGAGCCGCTGGGCCTGGGGGGCCCCAACCCCCCCCCCCCCCCCTTCAATGAGATGGTCCTGAGTCTCTGCCAGAGCAGCCGCAGAGATAACAACAACAGTATCACAATAG
>JAVQIZ010070352.1:0-15080 GCA_036023535.2 Galaxias brevipinnis
GAGGAGAGAGGGAGAGAGAGAGAGGAGAGAGAGAGAGAAGGAGAGAGAGGAGAGAGAGAGAAGAGCGAGAGGGAGAGAGGAGAGAGAGAGAAGGAGAGAGAGAGAGGAGAGAGAAAGAGAGACAGAGAGAGGGAGATGCGGAGAGAGAAAGAGAGAGAGAAAGAGAGAGGAGAGAGAGAGACAGAGAGAGAGAGATGGTGAGAGAGATGGTGAGAGTAAGAGTGATGCTCTGTAGCCTCTGCCCAAGTCTTTCCTTGATTCATTTTTTCGTTCAGTCCTTTCCCTTCAGTGAAAGAGGCATCACTCAGTCAGACAGTCCTTCATTGAAGCAGACATGAATAATTCTCCTTAACCTATTGCATTTGTGTCTGTATGTATGACAGCTTTCTGAAGCATGCTTTAGAGGAAAGGCACCTGGAGTCAGGGGACGTTGTTTCATTCCGACACGTACTGTATAGACCTCTTCTTTCCTCCGACCAAATAATTGATGATGGAGCAGAAAATATTACGATTCGAATGGAAACGGAGTGTTTTAAGAATCGTTCGCATCTTTCCCTGGATGTTCCCCGGGAAGTTGTCAGGATAACTGCCTGTTCTGTTTCTTTCTTCATATACTCACTCTCTTTCTCTCTCTCTCTCTCTCTCTCTCTCTCTCTCTCTCTCTCCTTTTTTCGTCATTCCCTCTCTTTATCTCTCTCTCTCTCTCTCTCTCTCTCTCTCTCTGTCTCTCATGAGTTGAAGCTCTCTGTTCTTTCATCCTCTGAAAGATGAATTTTAAAACTGCATTGCATAACCTGGAGTGTGGTAAAGGAGCCGCGTCTCCATGGTAACAGCGGTATAAACACCTCCCTGTCTGGGTGTCCTGGTTGGTGAGCAAGGCAACCCAGCCCCTCCCTTCTCCTTTCAAGCTTTTCTAGAAACACCAAATGGTCTCTCTGTGGTCCCTAACACACCAAGAGGAATTGATAAGTAGTCGACACAGGGCAAGTTTTCTTCCATGTGAACGAGGACGTTTAAAATAGATGTCTAGATAGCAGCGTTTCTCCCAGGGGTTTATAGTTACGTTAGCAGACCTGTGGGGTCACAAAGGTTTAAATTCAACATGTCTATTCTAACAAACTCTATTGATTGAGAAAGCTGTCTGTTCACCAGGGTCACAAAAATGAACACAACAGAAGCCTGTTTGAAACAAATTCACAAGTTCATAACAGGATCACTAATTTAAGAATAATAATTTCTGTATTGCTTTTTCTAACTCTTTCAAAAAAATCTTGATGATATTTCTCTGTCTGGCTTTCCTCTCACAGGGTTCTGGAAGAGTGAGGCCAATGAATATAAAAACATCCTATCCCCCATGCCTTCCAGCCGCTCAATCACTGGAAAGCATGTGTCTGGAACATCAGTCCTGTTCTTTATGTAAAAAATCTTGAGAAATGCGAGATTCAGACTAAGTTATTCTGGAGGAACGTCATTATTTGTGTTTACAAGCAGCCAAATTCTCCTTCCACCTGCAAAGCCTTTTTCCAAAAATAACATACCATTCCAGGATGTTCAAGAAACACTATTGATCTTGTCACTGAACATTTCTTCCTTAATTGTAATAATGTGACGCTAACCCTTTATCAACTGATTGTATAATATTTGTATTATTTACATGTACAATTATGTATTTGACATAACAGAGTATCAGACTTTGCATGAAAACAAATATAAAAAAAAGGTATTGTCTGTCTGTAAAATTGTTTTTTAATCGTTATTTATAGCTTCAAATATAGGTCAAAAATGGCGCTCCTATATCCTGTGTTGGCCAAGAAGAGAAGACATTCATAAAAATGTCAAACAGCCCTTTGATGCGGCCCGTGGTTATCTTGATGGGTTATTGTGGCAGTCCCCTTCCATTCATACCCCCTGCAATGTCTCCCTGCTTGACTTCAGCTTTGTTATTGATTGATGTCTCTAACGTTCAGTTGAGTCCCATCAACATGTTAACTGCTGAAACACGTGTGTGTGTGTGTGTGTGTGTACAACAAAATGTTGATGAGTCCATGCACGCGTGCACACATGCACACACACTATTATCTCACATCATGTTATTACATTGAATAGTTCTAATCCTATAATTTGGTTCCTGGGTCAAGATGGGACATCAAGCAAGAGGGTTATGAAACGGCAATCCTATGTCATTTTAAAACACAAGCTTTCTGAAACACACACACACACACACACACACTGCATATTGGCAGCACTCATTAGATAGAATTATGTATTTGCAGTATTAATTGCATGTTCTGGTTACAAATGTGTACAAGTTTTACAAGCAGCTGATCTCAAGGAGCAAACACATGCTGTTATAACAAAGACGAAGCTTGACAGTTAACGCCAATGGAGCCTTCAATCAAAACAAGATCGCTCCACTTTGATGTGAATAATCTCAGTCTGAAGCGAGTGCCCTACTTTCGAGATGTAATCATATTGAATTTCATATGTCACGTCTGTCGAGGTAAAACATGCTAAAACCTGAGGACTTACGTCATGAAAAAGTTGGATGTGAATGAACGTGACGCACATTGTTCTATAAAAATAAATCGGCTCCCGGGTCTAGCCTGCACTAGGCTTTGACAGACTATTGCCGAAAAACGGCTGGTGCCCTTGGGTTAATGTCACATGACTAATAGGTGACCCTTTGACCTTTGATGCTGTGATGTCATCGGCTGTTTACCAAGAATAAACATTTCTGGTGATGTTTGCGTTGTCCAAAACTCGGGATGTGTTTATCGGGACAGTATCCCAAAATAACACATTAACCGATAAAGATTCTGGGAACTGAAGATAGAGTACAAAAATTACCCATTAAGATCAGCGTTATCATATACCTTTTTATCCACAAGGGGCAGAGACAGAATAACAGCATGCATAAATATACATAAACAACATAATCAAGTTCTGGGTTTATAACAAAAACCTTTTAAATTATTTTAACAGTAATGAACAAAACAACATGGTTGAAGAGGCAGAGGTTTGTCTCAAAATGTACGTAACCATCTTATTGATCAGGGAAATTAATAAGAAATTCGTATTAAACAAAGATATGTATTATGCTAGGAAATTGGTCAACTAAATTCCACACAACCAAAACCAGAAAGATAAGAAAATGAAATAGCATCCAGCATTTTTTTCAAATGTAAAATAATAAAATTATACATATATTAATAAAATTTCACCACCTCTAAAACCATCCCTCCAATCAATAGATAGCGGATCAATTTAACCAGTGCATCAGCCACAACTAACAATGGGTTGAGTAAAATAGGATTTGTTACAATCGTGGGACAGTTCTTAATTTTGCTTACAATTTTGCTTTCCCTAACTCAAGCCGACCAGTTATTTGTTCTCAGTATGCTGTGTCTACTCTCCATTCATTTTTTTTTATCAATGGACATTGTATTCCTCACCACGGCTGATTCAATAGGCCAAAGCTGTTTGTCCATATGCTGTGATGAAAATCTCATGACTCAACCCTTTTGGTGCATTCACATGTTCTCAGAAAAAAAGAGTCACACACTACATGAGAACAGAGAGCTCACTTCACTAGCAATTCCTGACTGTCTCCAGAAGTTCAACATGTCGACGAGACTAGATCGTGCAGCAGAGACACGTTTCATAAAGCATTCAAGGAGACTTTGCAACCACTTCATTCTGAAGAGCTGCAGTAGATTGACTTTGTAAGTGCATGGCCTCTGTGCTATGTTGCTCGAACAATGGAGTCCACTAACATGCTTTGTCAGACCTTTGCATGAATACATGCAGCTGTGGTTCACTAACGTAATTAAGGCCAGGAATGATTCTACAGCTGGATGTAAAATGGTTTGATACCAGTGGAGCACAGTTAAAGTTCTCCATAGCATTGGTACACGTTTTTTGGTGGGTTGGTTGATGTACCAATAGCTGCAGTCCTTCTAGATTGAATATAGTTGTCTGTGACTTTCTTGTATGGGTTGCTAGTTGTGTAGTTGCCTTGTCTATTGCCAGCTGATTGCTCTGGGTATGTCATACATTGGATTTTAAAGCTATAGGGGTTAGATCACCAGAGGTCTTGACTTGGGTTAATTTAATCAAATCCACATTTTCTTTCCATTGTTTCATAGCTGAAGTAACACTTCAGTCCAATCAATGGGTTAGATATGATATAATATAATACATTTGAGAGCAGACCAAAGTTGGCACCAGTAGTTTTACTGTATTCCTTATCACGTAAGGCATATTTAGTGAAGCGATGAGTGTGGTTATTGCTGCAATCAATAAATACAGAATTGAGCAATATAATGCTATCAGCTGCTGTCATGTACCTGCAAGAGCTTCTGGTTGCAATACAAGCCAAGAAAATGGACCACAATACAAAAACAGTTCAAAGAACTGCTATTCCAAGAAGAGTTTAACGTGACAGCATGACAGCACAACTTTAATCCCAAAATGTGGTTAAAAGTGGTCTAATCTAATATAATCTGGGTGTTGTTTTATAACTAAGTTGATCTAGTTTATTCACTGTTTTTTTTTTAGATAGAAATAGAAAAATTTGAAAATAAGTAAACACGTCATCATCTAGCTGTCATTTGTTCTTGTCATAAGGGGGTCTTTTATAGTTTAAAATGTGTTGCATTGAATTACTAGTTCAAATGAAAATGTCACAAATCAATAAACAATCAGTCTCTTCTTTGTTGTGCTTTATTTGAAGCATACTGTTGTGTAAATTTGACACCTATGAAATCACAGAGCACAAAGTTTCTATTTTGTTTGTTTAGTTACAAATATTTCAATATTTAAGATACTAAGGAATCAAGTCTTTGAAACATCATGCTTGACAAAGCAAAAATTCTAATTTGGAAAGATTTGCTGTGTAATGCCTGCTTCGTGGACAAAGATGCCATAGTGAGAGAGGTTGATGTGTCAGCAGGCCACTGAAAGCTCAGTGCAGTTTTGGCCAGACCTGGCCTTGTTACATGGATTAGCCTGAGTGGGACTTGATGATGGCAGTTGCTTGGTAACCACAAGCCCACTGCTTGTGGAGGATGAGGGACAGGGTTAGCATTTTGACTGTGACTTAGAGGGTAGGATTTGAAGCATGCTCTTCCTAATATAATACATGGACACACCACAATATACCACAATGTTTCTAGAAATAAATGACAGGTACAGATTCTATGAGTCTGTGTGATGTGGCTGGAGTTGCCTACTAACAGTGTAGTGGTTGCAGTAGTTGCTGTTGGTGTGCTTCGCTGCAGGCTCTGGCTGTGCTGATTTTTCATTTCTTTTTTTTCGCGATTCTGGTCTGGCCCTGAATGACCCGTCCTCCGATGCCAAGCCCCGAGCTGAAACGAATGAAAGTAACTGTTAAGGAGCCAGCAGTTTATTTCTCGGAGAACAAAATTCCCTGGCAAAAAAAAAAGAGAGAAGAGGAAATCAAGAGTCAGACCACCAATATTTCAATGAGCTCCTGCCAGTCAGACCTCACAAAACACAAGCAAGTGTTGTGCAATGATATAGAGACAGCCACCAATGTGAATAAATTGAGTAATATAAGTACTGATGTGTTAAATTATTACCTAAGTATTTTTATTACAGTTAAAGGGGACATACAGCTATAATGCATTTATACAAATCTTTTTAGATGTCATGTAAACAGTTAGCGTCGGTAACAGTCCTGATGGTTTAGTCACTTTCCTCTTGCCTCTCTCCAGGACTCCCTATACCCCTCACTGTGCACCATCAGCTAAAGCTTTGGGACACAAAAGTCCTACTGTACAATCACTTTAGTCACAGCCATTTACAATGGTGATATACTTTTAATGTGCACGCAGATAGGGAAGAAAAAGAAAATGAAAATAATGTTTTCTTTTTTGCAATTCGTATAATGAAGTCGGCCTATATGGAGACATTTACTAATGAGATGGTCGAGAAATACATGTCAAATAATGCTTAACACCTATAGTAATTAAAGAGGATTAAGCATATGACAGGAGAGGAGTTAATTTTCATGTAAGTAAAGTAAGAGTAATATGTTAACGTACTGTCGAGAAAGATGTGCATAAAACCTTTAGATAAATCACAACGTGATCCAGCTTAAGCTTAACTGTTTACAGAAGTATGAAAGTGTCGAACAGATGCATCCAAAATCCAATTTGGATCGAAACTGGGATTGAAAAGCAAGAGAGACTCGACTCTGTATCAGGTGCATTTGGTGAAGTTAGTCCATCACCACACAAATGCCACCTGGTTTAAGCTTCATGCAACAAGCTGGTTTAGGTAACTTGGTCAAAGTGTAGCGTGAGTTGTGGCACATCTACCAACAATCTCAGAATGACACATCAAAGCAGCCTTTTGTTCTTTCCCAAAGAGTGAAAACAAAACAAGAAAGCCATGGTCAATCAACAGAGCCCCTCGTTGAGGTGAGAGTGACCACACACTGGTTGACTGCAGATGAAGCTTTATGTTTTACGTTGGGTTGGCTAACCAAACATCTGACACACATCAACTATGTATCATGGTACTCGTGTGACCCACCAAAAGGTCTGTCAGCCATGTCTAGTTTCTCAGCTTAAGGCGGCTCACAAAGGTCAGCTTCATTTTGTTTTGCCACATTCAAGGAACTAGCTGCCTGGAGACCTAAGCGTACTTTTATGAGAGGAAGGGGGGGCCCCGTCTCGGATTCATAAATACTTCGCAGAAAACCAGAGAACAGTCTTTTGATACAAAGTTATTGTGCAGTGGTAAGGAATTGGCCATTATACATAATGCAATTGGCTGTTTTGTTGTCAAGGTACAAAGTTAAGAAATTATACACAATCATCTGTGCTTATGCATTTCATTTAAGATTTGTTATATGGTTACCTGGTCTGAGTTCAAGACAGCCAGTAGATCATTTGTGATATTAGAATTTTGGAGAACAATTTGAAGAAAACTATATCGACTTACAATTAGTGCTAGTGGAAAGTTCCGATTAACCTTCTAAATGAAAATGTGTATTCAAACAACAATATAAGCATCCTGTGTATTTTTTATTTACTGTCTTTTTAAATAAAATATCATTTCGATTCTGTAACTACAGCACAGTTGTTAAACAATTTCCTTATGAAAAGAGTCTATAGTATTTATCATTAAGTTATCTTTATTGGCGGTAATTTAAAAAAAAAGTTAGGCTTATAAAAAAATTTGAGGCCTTGGTGGATCTGTGAGCGCCGTCTAGTGAAAAAGTATATAAACTACAAGATTAGGCACGAATCAAAACGTTCAAGACAAGGCAATATTGTCTCTGCGGCCGTTGTTTCATTCCCAAAACAGCCTCTTTGGTTTGAACAAGGAACGTAATCAAAACAATGTAGAGTATTCATAAAATAGACATATCAGTCATTATCATAAGGCCTCTCTTTTCGCATCGGCATGCGTAATTGAGCAACAGGTTTCAGTAAAATAAATGAACAATCTCCTCCCCTCTCTCTCTCTCTCTCTCTCTCTCTCTCTCCCTCTCTCTCTCTTTATCTCCCTCTCTCTAGGCTATCTATCTCTCTCTGGAGCTGCAGAGCGCAGAGTTGACGGGAGGTAATCCCCACCATGTGAGGGGGCGGTGCGGGATCAAGAGGCGTGTTTTATTTCTTTAGTCAAACCCTGACTTACCGTATAAAAACTAAACTCAGACCGTTGGATAGTTCTATTTGATGGCAAACGTGACTGATAGATTTCATTCGTTCCCGCCTGGCGGCATCCGGCAGGAACGAGATGTATGAGTGTGCCGGTGTCCAAGCGTTGCGGGCTCTAAAGCATGCAGTGCTGTGCCTGATGCTGGTGCCGCGCTTCCTTTTGGCAGCGCTCATGTTGTGGCTTCTAGATTTCCTGTGCATAAGGAAAAAAGTGTTAATGAAAATGAGTGTCCAAGAAACCAGTCCTGACGACCCTCTGGTGTGCGTATCTGATTCAAGCAGAATGTTCACATTGGAGTCGCTTAGAGCAGTATGGTACGGACAAAAACTAGATTTCTTTAAAACGGCGCATCGTGGACTTATTGCGCCTAACACTGAGGTAGTTCAACTCCAAGAGCGAAGGAAGGTCCGAATTTTGGACTACATGAAAGGGAGACCTCTCATCGTTAACTTCGGGAGTTGCTCCTGACCACCGTTTATGATGCGCCTGGCTGCGTTTCAGCGCGTTGTGAAGGAGTACTCGGATGTCGCCGACTCTTTGCTCGTATATATCGAGGAGGCGCATCCTTCGGACGGGTGGGTGAGCTCGGACGCACCATATCAAATACCTATTCACCGGTGTTTAGAGGACAGACTGACAGCGGCAAAACTAATGTATGCGGAGGTTCCCGGGAGTAACGTGGTGGTGGACAACATGGATAACTCGTCCAACGCAGCGTATGGAGCATTTTTTGAGAGACTTTACATTCTGCGGGATGATAGGGTAGTGTATCAGGGGGGTAGGGGCCCAGAGGGCTACCGGATTTCAGAGGTTAGAAATTGGCTCGAGCAATACAGGAAAGATCTACAGAATTCCAGAACAGCGGCGCTCCATGTCTAACTAAAAATGTAAAGACACCTACCTATTTACCGGTCATATTCCTTTACGCATGCTGCGGGCTATGAGTGTCCGCCGTGATGAAGTACCATTCCGATGCTGCTATAAACAATTAACACATTGCACATAGTATTGTTTTGTTTCATAGGCATTGTATTAAAAGGATCCATAAATCCAGTCATAACCAAGCTATACGCCTATGTGTAAAAATGCTGTTCTGTTGTATGCTTGTCTTGCTGACTTTGTTTGAATATTTTGATGGAGAAGATGTTAAATTTTACTCTATGTGCGGATTATAATTGATTTGTGATCACTATATTTTTATACAGTGTGTGTGTGTGTGTGTGTGTGTGTGTGTGTGTGTGTGTGCGTGAGTGCGTGTGTGTGAGAGAGAGTGTGTGTGTGCGCGTGTGTACGTGCGTGTGTGAGCGCGCACGAGTGAGAAGGATAATACCTTTTACTGTGGTGTACTTGTGAAGTTCGGTTTTTAAAAGGTTTGACCAGAAGACCGGTACTGATGTTTTTGACACCTTAGTACTTGGCTATCCTATCAGTAGAATTACCTTCATGATCAATTGCCAAACGTTATGTAAATGGTGCATATTTTAATTAAAAAGTATTTTCAATAAATGTCACAACAACACACATGATAATCAACATGGAAAAAAACTATTTAAAAAATATTTTGTGGATGTTTAAGGTTAAGTAAAGGCCAATCAAACAAACACGTCGTTGGCAAATTCTTATTCTTTTTTATGATTGATTGATTGATTGATTGATAGGCCTACAAATCGATTGCTTGAATAAAAAAGTTTATCAGGAGAAGGTTGTTTTTTTACATAAATATTTTACGATGAAATTTGTTTCATGTTCTTTTCTTATTTAAAAGTTGTTGACGTTGACGGTTCATTTGATAAGCATCTACATATCGTTAAATTGTACACCCACGCTCCTTCTCCAAAGCATCACCTGAAAATGAATTATGGAGACCTGGGTTAATTGGTTTGGGTTTACAGGCACAGTGCTGTGCATAAGATAAAATTGTTTGGAGGTTAGTATTTGTGTTCGGTTTGAATTTACGGCTGTCGTTTGAGTTGATCATTTTATTAGTTAAGTTATTTTGGTGTCTACCTGGAGATTGTTTATTTATAACAACTGATTCACCTGCACCTGCGTCTCAACAATGGAATCATAAATACGCCACGATTTGTACAGGCTGCTCTTTTATTACTGTAGCCTTTCCCCTCTTGAATTGTATTTTTTTTTAAGATTTTCGTATTAAGCAGGAAATAAATAGATTTAGGGGAAACGTTTGGATTTTGTATCTTCTTCATACTATGTAAATTCGTGAGTTTGACTGCACATTGTGTTCTTGTTAAGGTCCTGTCCCATGTTACCAACAAAATAGCAGTAATCCTTCCTAGTTCATTATTCAAGACAACGCATTTTCCTTGACTAAATCACATGGCAGGTCTTGAAGTCCTATCCATTGTGACGTCTTTTTTATCATACTTCAAGCAAAGAAAATGTATCTGAACTAATCTGAACCATTTAAAGTATCTCACTCTCTCTTGTTCTTTCACACAAATACACACCATCCCTAACTCTCTCTTACTCATTTCTGCTCTTCTGCCAATATGAATGTGTACACATAGACAAACGTGCTTTAAGGACACACCAGCATTGTGATTGAGTATTGACAGGGCCCCTGTCCAATGCTTTATTAATAACCCCTCTTCATAAAGTAGCACATAGTATACCTACCTCAATACATGTATATTTATATATTTATATATATATGTAAATAAAAATAGATGTAATGCTTTTTGCATATGCGACATGTGCAGAGCCATTTGTGCATGAATACTTATCTCTATGTGTGCATGTGTATGTGAGTGTGTGCCAGCGTGCGTGCATGTGTGCGTGCGTGTGTGTGTGTGTGTGTGTGCGTGTGTGTGTGTGTGTGTGTGCTCACAGTATGGTTGTGTTCAAACTGCAGGGGCTCTGAGACACAGTAGACTTTGCAGAGTAATTTCAGGACACAAATGTTTGGGTACTGTCCTTGGCAGATTCCACTCAAATTAGTCACTTAACAAAGATCTGTCCACGGATAACAAGATGGGCACTCTTTCTCAATGGTACTTCATATAACTAAGTGTGAATGTAAAACATAAACCATAGTCAATAATAAGTGGTCTATACAGCTGATTAAGCATTACTCTCAACTTTTATATAAATGTCAACTCCATCCCATTGTTTTACATTCTTGAACTTGTTCACGGCTTTCGTTAATCCCTCACTGTTTCCATAAGGTCATATTGACCTAGGTCTGTGTCCGTATTAACCCAGTGGCCTCATGCCTGAATATAGGCCTATATGCTTGACCTTTAGACCTTTTGAAGAACATTACAGACTCCGGTTTCTTTTGAGGTTTTGACCCTTGCCACAAAATAATAATTTCCTTGTAATCCAAGCGGCACAATGATTAGCTCTTCTACATACGTCTACTTAAAGTGTAACGCGACACAAAAAATACATACTTTTTGTTGTACCTTTACCTGATTAATTGCGGTAAGTCTACGCCTCAAGGATTGATTCTATTACAAATCTTAAAATAACAGAGCAAATTTGCTAAGATTAATTCTCTAATCAGACAATATGACTATATTGTGTTTTAGTGCAGTGGCAAAATGCAAGCTTTGGCTGCTGAGCCAACTGATTAATATTGCCAGCTGTTGTAGCATTCAGACTCAAACTCTGTCTATTTAGTATTGTCTATTTCATGTGGTTACTGCTCGCTGTAAATCAAATTGCCCCTTGGGGATAATAAAGATGACTTGAACTTGAACTTGAACTCTTGATCAACAGTGTAAAAGCTTACCTCAGTGCTTGTAGAGACCAAGATTTAAGCAGATATCATAACGATTTGCATAGAAAAAGAATAAGACAAAAAAATGCTGTTGTCGCCTGGGTAATTAAAAAATAGACAGTGGGGTTCCTTCAATTTTAGTGACTATTTGCTTGTGTTATATTACTGTAAAGCTTGACAAACATTGAACTGTTTATCATCCTCGGTTGACGTTATGAGACAGCTGTGAACTGATCTTTTGGGACAGGTTTCCCAGACGAATGAGCTGTAGAGGGAGGAGAGTTTAATAACAAAGCGAGCTGTTGAAGAAGGAGAGTATAATAGCTGGCATCAGCTTACACACTGCTGGATGCATCTATTGATCTAATGAAAGAGGTGTGGTCCAGCTGAGGCAAAAGGTCTTGTGTCTCTAGGCAAACCCCCAGTCCCTTCAACCTGGGACACTTATTACCTCAATATAGAGTTAATAGACAGTGAATTATGAGTATTATAATTGAACAAGCATTATGATTTTGTATTTTTATGTGTTACTATTATTTACATTTGATCGTCACTACTGGAGTTTTTTCTAAATAACAGATTGGCATTTACTTTCAGATGTTTAGATGACTTTGAATGTAGTAGCTCAATAATGAGTAACCGATTCATTGAATACATTTCTCAAGTACATTATTGGTAATGCATAAGTATAAGCCAATGTATGCAACATCATGTTGTTTTCCACAAGCTTTGAAACAACATTTTAGCAATATTCTTCAATTTTAAGGTGGTTTACTTGCAAACACTGGCATAACCACCATTAAATGTGAGGTGTATCAACCAGATATCGATGCCTTCGACACACTTTTGCACATTTCCCCTAACCACAATATGCACGAACATCACTAGCACCAAAACGAGACGAAGAGTCCCAGTTGGGAACTGAGCCGCGAGGAGATTAGGCGAAGGCTGTGGTTTGTATCACGTTTCTTTTGTTGTGCCAAGAAGATCAGGCTCCGCTGAATCAATTGCTTGTAGGTGCAGTCTTAATCCTGCCCTTCTCAATGTGGCACGTGCCCTTCACAAATAGGAGAGGATTATCAAGCTGTTTGGCCATTTATCCAGCTTATTTTCTAGTTTATACTTTTTTTTTTTTCAATAGCCTTTGTTTTGCAAATTTTTAGTGTAGAGTTTAATTGTATAGTTGTGTAGTTTATAGTTTGTTTACAAGTATTTTCTCTGAAGTCTCTACAGAAAAATGCATTGATACCGTAAACTTCAGTTAAGACACAGTATGCTTGGTCTATTTTAGGATTCCCTGGCGTCTGTAAGTGTGATGCACGTGGTTCTAAAGAGTCGTGTTTGAGTGAGTGTGTGTGTGTGTGTGTGTGCGTGTGTGTGTGTGTGCGAGTGTGTGTGTATGTGTGTGTGTGTGTGGTAAAGGATTACAGTTCCTCTGACCAATAAAAGGTCATGCTGACATTGAATTTATAATTGGTCTCCTTCTGTTGTTGTACAAATTTAATGTTACAGAAGCACATGTGACCATGCAAGAGATTCTCTAAACAGATAACGGGAAAAAGGTAAAGAAAAGGCAAGAGCTTTTTTTGTGCCCACATCTATTAGAGCATTAATCAATCAGAAATAGCACAATCCCGGACGGACGGACGGACGGATGGACGGACGGACAGACAGACAGACCAACTCACAAAACCAGACAGACGGACGGACGGACAGACGGACGGACGGACAGACAGACAGATAGACAGACCAACTCACAAACCCTTACAAAACAAACTAAGTTGGCCCTCAGTTCTTTCTGCCAGACAGACTGAGTTACCCGATGGTACATTGTGACAGAGGAGCCTTAGTTCCAAACAAATGACATTTCACTCTAATCTTTCATGACCGCATAGGATATTTCATTTCATATCAATCCCCTTTATATGTTTGTCCTTACCAAGAGACTTGACAAGCTGTCAGCTATACAGTCGAGCACATCCTGAGAACACCTGGCTTCCCATGTCTCCTAGCCCTCCTTAAATTATTCAAACTTGCAAACAATGAAAATGTGAAACAGGCTTCCCCTGCAAATCACAAGCAGACTTGAGGTGATTATAAAGTGATTTTCCCTGCACTCGATTATCACGTTTGTGACACGTGAATTAGGATGAATGAAATCAGTTTGCTGCGTCACATACTGAGTGTATGTGTAACTTGATGCATGTAATTGAACCGCCTTTGTAATCTTTCAAGTCCTGAGAGGCAGCGGGGATGCAAACAACAGGTAGTTACATGGACTGAATAAAGATTGTAGGGAAAACATGATTATACCAAATTAGACCCCGTTTCAAGTGTTTGGCAGAGGCCACCCTGGTCTGAAGGGCTCATAGTGTTGATTTGAAAACGGCAGAGTAGCACAGGAAAGAGTGTGATGGGGGAAGGTGGATAAGCAAAGGCCAAATGTTGTGTTTGATAAACACTGCTGAAACATTTACTGTTGCAATTTATTTTGTATTGGAAAAGTGTCTGTCTGGCGGGCCGATCACTCTCCCCATCACCTCTGCATGGCATCTGCACCGCAGGTTACCATGGTGATCTGGTTGCCAAGAGATCAATCTTCCTGGAGATCCTGCAGTTGTAGATGTCACCGGTTGCCGTTCTCGAATAGGGCAGCTCTGGTTTTAATTTTAACCGAATAAAGCACAACCTTTTTTTTTGGTTTATTTTTGCCTCTGTTTTTTTTTTAAATAACTGTTTTTTGCAGCGAGACATTGTTTCCAAGTGAAGCTATTTGGCACGCATAAATCATATTGAAACATCAAAAACTTAGATTGTTCGGATGTTGTGAGGACAACAGCCTAATGTGAAGTTGCTGGAGACTGTGCCAATTTGACCCCTGAACGGATAGATTAATGCAATATTTAGTTCAGCAGTTCTCCAGAAGATTACGGCGAGAAGCTGATTCGTGACTGAAGTTATGCAAGACGACAATCTTCTCATAGATTTAGCCAGGTGAAAGGAGGGGAGCCGATATGTTCTCATTTGAACTGGTAAGCAACAGAGGAGGAGGGGAATGTGTGTGTGTGTGTGTGTGTGCGCGCGGCGCGAGCGCGTGCACTTGCAGAGCCGGTCTGGGTTCAGCGGATTCAGACTCTAGACGGTCAGTTGAGGCGAGCCGAGCTCCACGCCGTGCTCTGAAAGCGTGCGGCGTCCGTGCTGCTCCACACGTCGACCGGCAGACAGTTATCTACGTCTTTCCAGAAAAAAAAAACAGCCCAATTTTACCGACCCATGCAGCTTTGCACAGCGCCGGGGATTTCCCCAGGTACCCCTCTCGAATGCTGCGACACGTATGCGTGCATGTACCGGTGTGGCGGCTGTGTTTGGGATCCAGACAGTCACAACGGGAGGGTGTCCCGGGGTGTAGCTCTGTCTCTGTGAGTGTCTGTCTCCGTGAGAGTCGTGCTCAGGCTGACAGTCAGCCATCCCTGCTTTCCCACTGATGGGATTAGTCCTGAGGAGACTGCCAGCTTTATCCCTCCCGCAAACACACCAGCAAGTGCGCACACACACACACACACACACACACACACACACACACACACACACACACACACACACACACACACACACCCACACACACACCCCACCCGCGCTCTCT
>JAVQIZ010070395.1:0-29063 GCA_036023535.2 Galaxias brevipinnis
ACATCAGTGTCTGATCTCACAAATGCTCTTCTGGATGAATGGGCAAAAATTCCCTCACACACGCTCCAAAAACTTGTAGAAAGCCTTCCCAGAAGAGTGGAAGCTGTTATAGCTGCAAATGGGGGACCAACTTCATATTAATGCCTATGAATTTGGAATGGGATGTTATAAAAGCTCCTGTAATGTGTAGGTGTCCCAATACTTTTGTCCATAAAGTGTACCTGCAGCACTTAGTCCGTCAATGATTTTATCTTTTTACATGGAAAGTTAATAATTAGAAAATATTTACTTTTTGCTGACACGTGCCTAGAGTTTTTCAAGTTTAGAATAAACGTTATTTAATATACCACTCCACAGGCCTACGTACATAAAAGTGTCATGGAGGAGCTAAAGAGAATCATTGATGACAGTGAAATCACCAAAGAGGATGATGCGCTTTGGCCCCCTCCAGATAGAGTTGGCAGACAGGTTTGTCCAGCATCCCTTTACATTCAGAATCAAGCACATTTGTTTCATTGATATGTATTGGTTTAAAATCCCTTTTTGGGGGTGGGGGATTTATAATCGAAATTACTCGCCTGCTCTAATGACTTGGGTTAGGTTGTCCTTTTGATTATGTTGTCTAAGTGCATGATAATGATTGGAGTCCCTCTCTTTAGAATGTCTGCTTTTAGAGATATTATTGTAGATCCTTTATTTGTCCTCTCAAAAATCCTTACAGGAACTTGAGATTGTCATTGGAGATGAGCACATTTCCTTCACAACCTCGAAGATTGGCTCTTTGATTGATGTTAACCAGTCAAAGTAAGAATCAAACACAAAAGGCAGTTATTCCACCACTGAGTTTAAAGGGCTTTTTATCAAAATGTGCTGCTATTTTCCGCAGGGATCCTGAAGGTCTCAGAGTGTTCTACTACCTGGTTCAAGACCTCAAATGTCTCGTCTTCAGTCTCATTGGCCTTCACTTCAAAATCAAGCCTATCTAAGCAGTGTGGATTTTAGTTTGATTTGCTTTCGTTAATGTTTTGACATTTGTACATTTGCTTTGATTACTTTTTTATTTTAAATAAACAATTAGGAAGACTTCACATTGTATTTTCTTCTTTAGGCAGCCTGCATTATTGTGAGTCCTTGGCATTTACTCATGTTTTGTTCTATATGTGCAGGGGTTTGCCATATCGAAGTGGTATCAAAAAGCAAGTAATACTCCCAGCCAAAGATGCGTGTGAACTTTTTATTTGACGCATAGTTCTCCTAATTAACAATATTTTTAATTCCTCATCAAAGCTGCCAGTTAATCAGTAAACAAGCTATGCATTTTAAGGCACAATGTATTGCAACATGGCGTGGAGTTTCCTTTATTTCACATTGCAAAGCAATTTGGGATGCTTCATTTACTAATGTCTAGATTACTTTTATGTTAAATGACATGTATAACAGATGTAGCATTCATTAGGACGCACATACTTCATTTAAAAAATGTACAATCAGTAAATGTACAATTCTAACAGCTTAATTAACTTTGAAGTAGACTGGTTTCACAAAGATGTAGAGCAAACATGAACAAAATGCTGCAAAGATTTTCCTGACCAGTTGGAAAGTTCTATTTTAGAAGATTGTGAAAATATTACTTTGCTGTATATTTGCAGTGATATAAATTTGTATGCCCAAACACACATTTCACAATCCATAGACAGTGCACAGAACCAAACCAAAATACATATTTCCCCAATGTCTCACATCGATTTTAGAAGAGACAAAACCATCAGGGACAAATTAACCACATTAATTAACAAATAAAGTTGAGACAAGTTGCTGCCTTAACATTAACCTCACCCAACTAAACAAATTTTCTTCTACTGCACAAGGAATCGAGTCAATAATGTCCTTATCTGAGAGACTTTCCTTCCAGAACGCTAAAGATGTCCTCCAGAGACTTGTGAACACAGTGTAAAAACTCATGAACATTACGGGCTGGGTAGCTTGACACGTTGCATCCGATCCAGTCATCATGGACCCCATAGCCCACTCCAAAGCCATCAGGCACCACAGGGGCAAAGCCTCCTAGGTTCACAGCCGGGCTGGTGAGGGTACTGGTGGAGAGGATGTTGTGATTGATAGCAGTGTAAGCTGGGTCCTGGTATAAGCTGTGCAGAGCCTGGCCCTTGGAGTTGGCCAGGTATCGCATGGCAAACAGGTGTCGGTCAAAGCCTTGCCCTATTGAGAGACATAAAGACATGTCTTACTTTTAAGAGACAAGACAAACAATTTAAGTAACAAAACATTTTCAAAATATGGTGTACTCACCCATGGCCGCCTCTTTGGTGAGCTGCCCATGATACTTAGAACATTCAGCAAGCATGGCTTGTAATTGTTCCACACTGTGTTTCCCTGGCTGGTGAACAAAGGCATGTGCGCAACGCTGCGTGTGTGTGGTGGCTGGTCGGATGGTCTCTGTTCGGCCATGCTTAAATGCTGCAGTGCTGCAGGACTCGTACGTGGCAACCGTCTGCCCGTACTGCCTAAGGAAGCCCATCTGTAGGGCCAGCTGTGCTATAGCATCTGGACTCAGCTTCTTCTTCTTCAACTGCTCCTTCCCACCTTTCTTAAACTCCATTGCATCAATAGTGAGCTTTGACACAGCTGCATTGAAGTTATCCTTGGCTTTTGCAATGCCATTTTCCAGTTCACTGTCCAGGTTAAACTGGAGTCTGCGTACAGACGAGGCTGAGTCCAAAGCCGGTGAAGAGCTGTTAGGGTTCACCAACGGCCTCTCAGTAGTGTCTTTAAAAATTTCATTCTGGACACGAAGTACAGCCACACCATCGCCCCATGAGTGCTCAAAGTTGATGGCAGCCTGTCCGTCTTTGGTCAGGATGATGCTGAACGACTTGTCATACCAACGGTTGCAGCCATCCCCATGCAGCATGTTGTGGGAGATGTGAATGTGATCCCGCATGGCTTCATCATCCAGACACAAGCAGAAGAGGGCACTGTCAATCAGCCCCAGCACCTCTCCGTTTCCAGCAGCCAACAGCTTCTCTCTCAGCCCTGCCCACACATCCCGGTTCTCACTGGTGAGAACCCCAATAGGAAAGGCTGCTGCTGGGGTCAAGTCAGACATAATGTGCTTCAAGTGGGACTGGATCTCAGCTGGCTTAACTAAGTTTCCATCCCTGTCGACTACGTCAAACACATACATGTTACCATTCCTCATCACCAGCAGATGACGTCCTTTCTGATCTGTGAACAGCTCGTCTCTGCCTTTCTTGGGGATGCGGGTGGAGTTGAAAAGGCGGAAGTACTGGGACATGTCCAGAGGGTAAGCATTCACCATGTAGGCCCCGTACCAAGACAGCGAAGACGGAACCCAGCGGATGAACTTCTTAAAGCCCTCTGTGTCACTTTTAGCTGGATTCAGATGGAACACTTCTGGCTCCAGTAATCCAGCACGCAGGGTCTTCATGAACCGCACTGCAGAGCAAACCATGTTGGTCCCACGTACTAGCTGGTCATTGTATTCAGACCTTGAGTCAGGGTTAAAGGACATGAAAGGGTTGAAGTTCAGGACAACAGAGTCCCTTGCAGACAGGTACATGTCAAACCATGGAGCTGAAAAACAAGACAAGTGAACACCACTTAAATCTAACATGTATATACATTGCATTTCTAAAATTGCATAATATCGCGCCATTATATATGCTCAATATGCTCACCTGAAATGTAGCTTGTGTGCTTGCTTTGTTTATCTTGAGCAACCAGCTCTTCATGAAGTTGTTTCCCCATACCGCCCAGGAAATCTTTTGCCACGCTCTCTGTGATGCTGTAGATAGGTTTGTGTTAGACACACTATAGACTGAGGATATTATTGGGTAAAAATTATAGTATTGATTACCTGAACTGTTCATCATCCAAAAGTGGCCTTTGGGCAGCTAAATACCTCCTGATGGTATCTTCCAGTTGTGGGACAGGTAGCCTAAATTTAAACATTACCATCAAATCACATCAATAACAATAAATATTAACAATACAATTATTTGGTACATGCACCACTGCCATCTTGTGGCCAGGATGTGTTCTCATTCATTGCATTATGCACTTTCACCTACATCTTGTTTCAGTCACTGAGTCACCTTCATATACTACCTTAATGCAAGAAAGAAAAACCTAAACAATTTGATCTTACAGATATTAAAACAGTGCAGTAGTTAAAGCATTTACTTGTTTAGTGACATCGGCCACAAACGATAGCCCAAAATCTCTTACCTGGGTAAACTCTTTTGGTAATGCATTGTAGGCACAATACTTCTGTGCAAGTAGTCCGACGAAGAACCATCCTTGCTGCTGTAATTTTGCTTGCAAATCACCAATGCAGTACTTCTCAGTGTATTCAGGCCAACAGATCTTCTTAGAGAATAAGTCAATTGCAACGACAGTAAATTTGCCATAGTTTACAAACGTTACCTGAGTTTTAGAGTTAAAAAATAAGTCGTGTGGAGAAAGCCGATGTGAGCTATAAATTATACTATAACTATAGTTATTTATAAAGTTGGCTTGTCAAGCAAAATTGCTATCATCCGGATTAAGTAAGCTTGTTAGCAACCCATGCTCCTCTTGGTAAAGAGGATACTATGTTTTTATGGCCTTGAATTTATCTTCGAAGTCTTTGTTTGCCAGTAACTAATATTATTACCACCAGACAGGACACGGATGCAAAAATAAACCATACACAATTATAAATGATAAACCAAGCAGGAAGTTTTTAAAGAACCGGGAATCACGTGACTCTAGAGGTACGTCAGATCCTATGATTTACCCCTGACGATTTTTCATTGCAATCTGAAAAATAATAAGCACCGTTGTCCAGAGGGATAAGGAGTTTTCCTTAATTAAATTATTATTTTTGAACTGTATGAATAAAAGAAATAATAATAATAAAAAAGAATATTGGCTGAAAGATAGTTTGGTTTTTGTTTGTTGGAATTTTAAAAATATTCAATAGGCCTGCGTTAAATCGGACAGCTTACTTGCAATTTTTATGATGGAAATCCTGAGAGCGTGTCACGACTTTTCTGGAACTGTTCGCCTAATACTTATACGGCCAGGATTTCAGCATGTTTAATATTTAAAATATGTTTAATACTAACGAACTATGAGTTCAGAAAAAGGTGTTACATTTATTGTGCTTCAAATAGTACATGACTAGGTAGTGGTTTTGTGATGAACCATCCCCTTGCCATCAGTGATGTAAGATACATTGTGTAGTTTTCACGCTAGCCAGTAGAGTGCAGTAAATGTTTGACTATTACATGAAAGTATCTGTGTTTCAATTGTCTACAGTACACCATAGGTATGGTCTACACTACCCAATTCTAACAAGGGAAGGGAATCTAATGGCCCACCATGGTCAAATTGGCTAATTTCCTATGCTTGGACAAACTGGAAATCGATAATCTATGTTGGTGAGTAATAAAGGTAGCCTTAGTTAGGTTTGACCTTAAGTCCTCTACCACCCACTAACCCTGCCTCCAGCCGCAGCACCCTCCCCTTCACACAGCATCCCTGCTCTGTAAATGCAGTCTGGGAGTTAAGAGGGTGACAGTTCACTGCCACCATTACACTGATGAGATTTTCTGATATTTGCCTCTGTAGTATGTTCTGTTTATTAAATGCGTTGCAATTTGTTTCCCATTTACATATACCCTCTTAATTGTATTATCTGCCAGATTCATGACAATTAAATATTACAATTACAAACAATATTAATTTATTTTCTGAATATCATAAACGTAGCAAAATGTGTAAAAGTAGGTAGAATAAAGTGTGTATGAGTATATTGTTTTGTGATCAAATTCAAGTTTTAAGCGTCACCAGCTGAGTGCACCAACCAGGGGCCATAGCCCATGGGCAAGGCATCGATGATAATATATGATAGCGCAAACCTCAAAAGGAAATGGAAAAGAACGGCTGTCTGATTTAGGTTCACAAGTTCACTGGTTCACAAGTACCCAAATGCAATGATAACATCCAAGGAATGTCCTTCTATTTATGATTTTAGCATCGCTGTCTCTGTCATCGACCCATAGAGTCTGGACCGACAGTCTGATAGAAATTTATTTCACACCCGGAATCAGTTCCCTCTTACCACTTCGAACTGCTTCTGTCATTTGGCTGTGAAATTACAACAAAATGCGCCTACCACATGAAGTAAGGTGAGAATAAATGACAGTAGAAATACATCAGGTCTTACATATGTATCTAATTCATTAAGGTAAGTGACCCTCATCTGTCCATCGAGATCAAGCAGGGTGAAGAAATAGCTAATTTACCTAGCTAACGTTACTAGCCTCAGCGTGCCTTGACCTTGTTAGTGCTGTTTATTTACGAAATCAAAATGTGGCAGTGCATCTTCTCTAAATCATAAGCCGTCACTTAAAAAATTTAAAAGTTGTGTGGCATTTTATTTGCAACTTAATTAGTCAGTCAGCAAGACAAGCACATTACAAGATAATTTCAGGAGTCTGATTTCATGCACTTTGCACTTAAATCAATGTATTCGAGCTGGTCCAATCCTAATATAGCCTAGGACCGAGCATCCATATCAAGTACCTGTACAGTTACTTGCCAGTGCAGTCTGTGTCCCTTAAAGCAGTGAATAATTACAGTAATGTTAAAGCACCCATTCTTGAGAATTGGGACAATCCTTATTGTTATTTATTTATAATTTTTTCTCTTCAGTAATGCTTTGAAAATATATTTTTAAAGATCAAAGTCTTGGCAATTAAACCCTGTAATGGGCTAACCTCCCAGTGATTGCATTTATGTCTTGAATAGAATTTTATTTGCAGCTGCAGACTTTGTCAACTCCATTGGGCACAAAAAAAGTCATAGTAGTATAATACAAAACATGAAGGAAATGTTTAGAGACTTTTGTATGTGGGAGATTATTTAATTAGCAGTGTAATCAAATTGTTTGTGTTTTTATTCAATAAAAAATCCAATCTGGGACAGGCTTTCAGAAAGCCAACATGTTACTAGAAAATATATATTTTTAAACAAAGATGATTATAACACTACATTTTTACACCTATGTTATCGGCATGTTAGTTTTAGAATGTAAAGGCTTTTAACAAGTCAAGTACCTACAGTTCCTTGCAAATGCAGTCCGTGACCCATAAAATAGTGAATAATTACAGTAATGTTAAGGCCAATGGGTTTACTGTAGAATTATATGACATGGTGAAATTTACACTGAAATAAACCATTGCTTTAACATTTCCTGAAGCCGTCTATCTTTTTTCTCAGCCCCCTGAGGATCCAGGCGGTTAACACCAATGCAAGTAATGAACTGGAGGGGTTCAAGGCATATGCTGTATTTCAGGAAATAAACAAAAAACTTGAAGAGGTAACATCCACATGACATAAGTATTATTTTACCTCTGGTAGTTCGAATCCCAATTTGTAGCTTACTGCTTATGGGTGCGAAGGAAAATCATCCAGGCTACATCTTTCAAATTCCTTAATGGTCCACTCAGAGTTTTGGTTTGTACTCTATCTGTGGTAAGAAGATATCTCACTTTGTAATATATACTTTTTTCAATCATTAAGAATACTATTATCAGTTGGTTATTGAATTACTAGTGTTTTGACCAGCTCTGAGATATGATATGATGAATAGAAAAATGGAAGTAGACCTTTTAAATTAAACTCTACCTGATAATGACATACGCTAGAGGTTACTTCAAGATGGTTAACCACAATTATTTGCATGCATGGCTAGATTTATTATGTTAATTAAAATTAATGCCAAATCTGTAATCCAATAGTTTAGGTTTAGCAGGTTGCAGAGTCAAGTTAATCTTAAATAGGTGCATTTGTATGAATGATGCTCTACTGCAAACTAGGCAAAAAAAACGGAACACCTATTTCATATTGCGTTTTGGCAAACTAGATTATTTTGTCAAATTTATATCACGATATAACCCCCTTATTTTGTTCCACTCAATCAGATAAGTGGTTGACTTGACAGACATGTGAAATGCTGAATGTGTATAAGCAGCTGGCTCATTTGACCTCAATCATGTCAGATAGGCCCACATCACAACCTGGAGGACAATGCTAGCGAGTTTTTATCATTACACTGAAAGGTGGTGGCACGGATAATAACAGACCATATGCTTCAGTTTTGAAATAGAATTTAGTTGAAGAAAAAGGCCCATGATAGATGCCAAGTGGATGGGGTTGTTCAGCACCTTATGAAGAGCTGTAGCTTTTCTATTCAGTGAAGTGCTCTTGTCCTATTTCTGAATTTCCATAGGCTTTTTGCTAAATTGCTAACACCTCCTGTTTCCTGCTTGCTGCTCACATCTAGGTAACATAGTGCACTTACAAAACACCCACATAAGCCTAATAATAAGGGGGTTGGGGGCGTCTAAGAAACACAGGAAGGGACTGCACTGTTTTTATGCAATTCTTTGTGATCATCAAGATAATTTACCTTCAAGTTAGCTATTGAGCAGACACAACTTTAAATTTTAATACTGGCATTGCCCTGATTGAATCACCAAACGTAGAGAAGTCACCATGGCAGGAAGGATGATAATATTGCCCAAAAGCATGACTTAATGCCTTTTTCAGGCAGTGCCTGATTATACAGATCTAATGGCAGCAGTTCCAGACTGAATATAGTGAGGACGTGGGGTGGGAAATAAATATATTTGATTAAACAACAATTAATTGGGCATTAATTGTCCTTTTATCTTAGTCAGGTATTTTTTAGGCAAGCAAGGTTATTACCACGCTTCAATGAATCTGTGCTGAGTTTGGCACTTGAGCTGGACATGATGAGTTTAAACATGTCCACAAAACAATTTTGTGTTCTTGAGCAGGACGGGGAGCAATTTGTTAAGAAAATAGGAGGAGTTTTTGCCTTCAATGTAAAAGATGGACCAAATGGACAGCAGGCAACATGGTTTGTGGATGTGAAGAATGGAAAAGGGTGTGTTCACAATGACACAGGTAAAATTAAATAAAAAATAAAAAAGTTTTAGGAAATACGAATATTGGGAAAAAAAAGAGCAAAAAGACATTAGTCATGTGGGATAATGATAACACCAACAACTTGCGTTTTTTCTTTTCCTCCTGTGTAATTTCCTTCTCTCAGATAAGAAAGCAGACTGCACCATTGCCATGTCCGATTCAGACCTTCTAGCTTTGATGACGGGCAAGATGAACCCACAGACTGTAAGAGCTTGCCCTTGTGTGTTGAGGGAATTTTACTTTATGTAAACTGACACAGATAGATCCATTCTTTGCAACCTCTTTGTCAATTAATTTGCTCTATATGCCATCGAGCATCCAAGTAACCTTGCTAACCTTATTAATCCAAGCACACTTCAATAACTTTGTTAATAAATGTCTTTATGACATGTTAATGTATTACCAGTAGAGCCTGACTGATTTATCATCATAAATATGGGCCTATCACAGATATATCAGAGTAATGATTTACCCTGATCATCTCTTGTTCCCCAGCCCTTGTGCATTTTCAGAACCCTCAAAACTATCTGGCATTGCATTTTATATTTTATTAGTATTCTTCAATGTACATTTCATATTTTTCCATATATATATATATATATATATATATAAAATTACTTTGACACACATCTTGTGCTAAAGTAAGGCTGTCCTAACTTTACATAGACATCGTATCTACCCTTCTCTTATTCACAAGAATCGGAATGGTTTTATATTACAGCTGCTTTTAAATTTACCAAGAATAACCGATGAAGAGTTGGTGTTGATTAGAATTCACAGGCCTGCTGTCTACTCAATATTGCTGCAATATATGAGAGATATTTTCTCTCAGGTTTCACCTTTCAGTGTTACTTTCCCCATCCATTCTTTTCTAATACTTGTCAGTGTGCTTTTGTGCCATGCGCAGTCTCCTGACATCCAATAAACCCTGTTTGTTTGCCGCTGCCCCAGTTTCCCTGGGTCGAGTTAATCTCCTCACTTTTAACTCTTTCAACCAGTCACATGTAGCCTCCTGCACTGTAGAACACAACAGACATTATTTCCAGGCAATATTTTTTCAAACACATAAGCCTCATGGTTGGACTGTCTTTCTGAATTTCACAACACAGAAATTAGAAGTAATATGTTGCTTTTTTTTAAGGTCTAAATAATGTTCCCAGTTGGTAATGCCACTTTTACGTCTGTTTCGGTTCACAGGCCTTTTTCCAAGGGAAGTTGAAGATCACAGGAAACATGGGAATGGCCATGAAGCTCCAGAGCTTGCAGCTGCAGCCAGGCAAAGCCAAGCTTTAAGGGGAGGGAGTCTGAGTCATAGGTAAAGTGGGTTCTTCTCCGTACTGGCTTGGAATCAGCTGTTTACAGCCCAGAAAGAAATCCTAATCACTGTACAACTGTGGTTCCACATAATTACCAGGGGGCAATGTCAACATTGTTTTGAACTATTTACCCTCATATGTCTTTAAACTTATGAAAGGGACTTATCTCATTGGGTGTTCAAAACTGTCAAAATGGTTGAAGGTAATTGGTTGAGAAAATAATAAATAGGGCGTAAATACTCCACTAAAATCTTCCTTAACTTGTCCTTTTTCTAATAATGAGCACTCAACAGCTTTGTATATTCATTATGGTTTGATTTATTTGTAGAATTTCTGTAAAAAAATTATTTTGATCTTGTCTTATTGAGATGTTAAACCTTTTTCATTATGTTCCATGTTTGTACTGCTTAATAGAAAAATCTTTGGGAGTTCAGATCCACAAAAACAATTATTTGCTGTAATTTCCATCGTCGAAAAGAACATGTTGAAACCTTAGGAACAGTCAAGTGCCTCTCTCCAGTTTGCTCTTCGGTAATTAACACAGTTACTTTATCAATGTGGTATAGTTCTCAATGCTGCTCTTTATTTACTAATGTAATATAACCGTTTTCAGTCTATGTAATTTACTCAATGTTGCTTTTACAGTTTGACTGAGTGAAAAGTAGTTTCTTCTAAATAAACGTCTTTGTTGTACAAAGCTCCAGAGTAATTAATTTGATTATATTTTTATGAAGTGTCTGCGTGTTCCTGTAAGTGTGTTCTGCTTGTCACACCGCTTACCTGCTGACCACAAAAAGACTTTGTGTAAACAAACACTGCTCCTTTAGAAAACGTTGAGCACATGATACTCTTAAGGATGTTGCGCTGGTACGGCCTTCTCATCAAGGGCCTCATTCTTACTGTATTTTCCAGCCTTGCTTTAGGTTATATATTCAACTTCTCAAAAAAACAGTATTAGCAATAATATGTTATATTCCACTTTTAAGTAAATAGCTTTTGATAGAGTAAAATTGGATGTCTTTCTTGTTTCAGATATCTGACTCAAGTTTTATCTCCAAAACAAATGTACTACACAGGCTTTGGTTAGGCGTAGTTTTTTTTTAATGGTCCTGTTATTTCTTCTTCCATGCTTAGTTTTTGTCTCTTTAAAAGGTCCCTGTGACATGTGACCGGATTCCAGACTGCCACGCTGTAGTTTTTCCTTTTGAGAGGAAAGAGTGGCTAAAACACAAATCTGCTAACAAGCTCTGACCTAGATTCCATTGCAGTTTTTGCCTGGCTTACAAAGGTTCCCTTAGGAGCCAGATATGTGTTCAGAATAAAGCTATTGACTTCTTTTCTCATGTAAAATAATAGTTTTTCATTTTAATATTTTATGGAGCTGTGTTGTTTTTACAGTTGAGATATAAAAAAAAAAATACTGTTACAAATTATCATGACGCGTACAAATTAAAGTTCTTACGTTTGACGGATGTGCTGTTCAGTTAAAATCATGTAATGATTGCACCTGCTGTAAGTGCACCTGCAGAACATCATAAGGTTATGCAAATGAGAAAGTTGTACAGAAGGTTAGATCAGGAAAGATTAATATTAGTTTAGATTATTTATTAATTAATTCAATTATTCAGTGTAACATTTGATAAGACTGGTGTTTTTAATTGAAGTTCTGTATCTGTAGTGTATTAGAGGGAGGGTTGTACCATAACAAATAGTAATTCAGCTAGTGGCATGTTATTGGTTCAGTCGATGGTACTGCTGGGATTGTGAAAGAATATCAATCTTTATCAACCAATGTTCTCCATCAGAAACCAAGGATTTTCTAAACTTAGTTTTTACACGATGGGCAGTGAATGCAAGCATGTCATGCATGGCTGAAAATAGGCTGTGCCATAATCCTATTAAACTGTCCTACACAATTTAGAACCTTTTGATGGTTTTGTTGATTTTCTGGACACTGTATTATAGTCTTAAGATTTAGTAACGCACTACACCAGCTGAGAAGCCTCTTTCAGCACTTGGGACTTGGAGCCAAAGGCTTGGCCAGCTCCAGCAGGGGTTTAGATGACAAGAGAGCCAACTTTGATGTTTATGCTGAAAAAAAATGTTTTGTTCTCAGACCTTCTGGGTTGTATTTTATTTTTCTCGACAGCCTTCCAGGAAAGGGGGATTTGCAAGTAATAGATTTGAAAGTTCAGCAATCACAAAAATATTCACTATTGCTGTCCTTGGGCTATATTCTCCAACACATGCCTTGTAATGGAAATAGATAAAAAAAACAAATAAATATTGAGCAGAGATAGAGGAGAATGCTCTTGTAGTGCATGACAAGGAGTCAACAGATCCGTCCTTTTAGAAAAAAAGGAAACTGGCATTCCTCGGGATGAAATGACTTGTGTAGATTGTGAAGAAGTATATTTGTTTCATATCTGAGATCTGACACAGGGCTCAAAGCGTCATACTTAGGTCTCCTCTGCCCCAAAATTGCCTGCTAAGCAGGAAGATGCAAGCAGTGCTTTGGAGTGCTTTGGAGTCTGACCTCCGAGTCTTTTGTTTCTGACACCTCCATTGTGAAAGTATCTCGTTTTCCAATTTTACATTACTCAATTGTGTATTTTTTAATTTTTGTATGTAAGTTATTATTTGACCCAATTGATTTTCAGTACCAAAGCTTTTTGTTGTTTTGTACTGGAAGCCGGAGTGCAGTACAAACATAAAGCCTTATGGGATGTAGGCCCACTGAATGAGACCTAAAATATTTGAGTCATTAGATCATATCCTCCCAGGCTTCTTTGGCAGACATTTTAATTTCCTTTTCAAAAATAAAACTGATATATTATCTCTGCAGAGGTCAATATTAGCAGAAGCACAGAGTAATTATATACCTCTAAAATCATAACTCCATCTTGAGAACACTGGATTTACAAAAAAAATGTTATAAAAAGAAAAAAGAATAAAAGATAATTTTGGCATGGGAGAAAACTTCACACTGTTGCACCGGTGGCAAAATTATGACAGCTATTTCTTTGTGAAGAGGTTAAAATAAATGAATATATTTGAATGCATCAAAATACTACATATTCCAACAAATTATATTATAATTGCAATGCATTTTTTCCTTTATACTAAAAAAGAAAATCAAATTAAATTTCTTCATATAAGGCAGGAAAATACCTGTTTAAAAGGAAAAAATTAAGATTGGGCTATTGGCTCTCATTTGACCTAGAATATTTGCTTAATTACTCACTCCCTTCTTTTCCTCTTTATTTTTTTCTCTTTTTCTTTCTCTCTCCCTCTCTCTCTTCCTCTCACTCTCTCCCTCTTTCTGTCCTTCCTTCTTCCTCTATTTTTCTGAACTTTTCCTCTCTCACTCCCCCTTTGTCTCACATCTGGAGGGTGTCTGTAGTGGTGGTGACTTCTTTCCTACGGCTATGGGACTGTGTATTGCTGGACTGGATATCAGACTTCACTGGCTCACTACAAACCTTTCAGAAGGGTAAATATGCATGATCTTTATGTGGCGGTAATGTTTGTGAATTAATATAGATGTTTTTGAAAATACCTAATTGGTGTGTATTTTATTAGTTTGTTTTTACTAAACTATATCTGGATGTCTGCTATGCTTTGGATGTATATGTGTAGACAGCTTTTAATGGACTTTGTAATTAATTCCAGTTGTTCCACTGTTTAGAATATTTCCATTAGCACAATTAGAAATTATTTGAGGGACCATTCTTAGCTTTTATTAAACACTGCTGATTCTGATCCTGTCAGACTGTTGTAAAAATGCTTGGTTGTTTTCAAAAAATTATTTTTTAACTTTATCATGTTAAAATACCTATTATCCATATACTTTTAGATCATTAATCATTTTCAAAAGCATAGTTTGTTCCATTTTAGCCAGATTAAGTGGACTCACTAGATTGATTTGCCATATTTTCATAGATACATAAACCTATCCAAACAAACTAAAGCCCCTTTGTAGCATTTTTCAAAGTGCACTTCATTGCCTCTCAAAAGCTTGGCACTTTAAGTGAATATAAGCCAAAAATGCTCCATGATGTATGCTTTGAATAAAATCACATTTAGATGTCATGTCATGTGATTTAAACCGAATAACAGAACATGTTTTTTTGTGTGCAGCAACATGAACAATTATGTTTTTTGTATGATACCATTGCTTATAAGCAAAACAGATTTTGCACACATTGTTTTTGCTCAGAAAATAATATGTCACAATTATTGGGAAACCACAATTAGTATAACTTTGTGCACATCTCCTTCCCCATAAATCACTGATAACTATAATAATTGTCAGGTGGAACAGCACAAAGATACAACCATCTTGAGAAATGTGTAAACAATCAGCGATCCTCCTCCTCATTGTGCGCGGTGGGAAAGCACAGATAGTTTCTGTTCCACTCAGACTCCTCACAACTCCAGTCGTTTTAAACGTAAAATTTTGCCATCAGAATTGAGAAATCGTGTGTTTGTTATTTTCAGACGTGTAACTACGATCTCATTGTAGCTGTTCTCTGATTTGCAGGGATCAACATCCATTTGTTTAATTTCCTTTCCGTAATCTCTGAGCTTCCACATGCTGATATGTAGGATGTGCGTCTTCTCACAGGTGGTGAAGGCTGCTCTGCTGGCCTGGCACGGTGCTGCTGCGTTCAGAGAGCTGGCAGTGGCGCTCCACACACAGCACGTGGACCGGAGCTCTTTGTCTTTGTTCCCGGCTCCCTATCAGATTTAACATAAAGCATGTACTGTAAACCATTTGCCAATTCATGGTTTTAAACCTTGCCTGTTCCCTTTATACAACCTCCTTTGGGATTAGGCTTCTGTGAAAGCGTGCACGATGTTGATTACAACCATTTCAGCATAAATTATTGTTAAGCATGAATTGCTTTGTGTTTTGTTTTTATTTCCAGTCCTGGCATTGAGCCTAATTGAGAGCTGGAGTTCAGTGAGACATGGCCTTTCCCAGGCGCTTTCTCATGCAGGCCCTATTTCTGCTGCTCCTCTTCTGGGCGCTGGTGCACTGCCAGGCTCCTCCAAGGCCAGAAAAAGATGAGGATCAGGAAGAGGAAGAGCTGATGGAGAAGAGAGAGAACCCCACAGCGCAGGCAAAGGCAAAACCTATCTACTGTCCGCCAGAGTGCAGCTGTACTCCAGAGGGAGCAGTGGACTGCGCCGGAGTGGACCTGACTGAATTCCCCAGCGAGCTCTCGGAGAACACACTCCATCTCTCCCTACAGGTGGGTCAGTGTTTCACAGAAAAGTCTCAATAAAGATGGTATACATCTCATAGTGTGCATACTAATCTCAGTAGCCAAATTACTTCCCATCAACAAGCTTTGTTCGCCAGAAGATTCTCCAGTTAGTTTTATAATGTCCGGTGTATGTGTCCATCCATCTCAGAATAACCAGATTGAGGAGGTGACCATAGAGCACCTACACCGGTTACACCATCTGCAGACACTCAACCTGCAGAACAACCGGCTCAGCACACACGGTAAGGGAGGGGCACATTTCAAACAGCTGCCAGACACAGTAAGGATGGAAGCTACATTCTTTTTTTGCAATAAAAGAAACTCTACCAACAAACTCTTCTCCCTGTGGAGTCCATGTCGAATGGCTAGCTGTGTCCTTTAGCAGTAATTATAGTCAGGGACGTTCTTGAAGTTGTTGACCTTTATTTAATCAATTAAATTAAATTTGATTGTTTTTTTATGTGCCTCTTTTAGTCTTCAATGTACCTTCCTGGATGTCAAAACATTTTAATTTTGTGTTGTGACTATAACATTAGTTTAAAACATCAATGTTGATTTGTCTGTTTCTCTTTGCAGGCCTTGAAGATGAAGGGTTTGAAGTGCTTGAAGAGCTAACTTACTTATATTTGGCAAATAATAAGGTGAGTCATACATAATACCAATTACATGCTTTAGTCTGTCTCTGAAATGTAGCTTTAACTTTTGAGTGTGATGCCTGATTTGAGACATTTTCAATATACATCTTTCATATTAAACTGTGACGCATTCTGGTTTGTGCTAAATATATGCCAACAATGTTGTTCCTGTCAGGGGGAGAGGTGACAGTAAAGCCGGTAATATCCCGTATCCATTCACAACGCGTGCTTATAATCATTTTTAGTGTGTGCTGGACAGCTTGCCAGATTAGAAATGAGAGATAGAGAGATACAGAGAGAAATGGAGGGTGGAAAGCAAGTGCTGGAAGAAGAGAGAGAATTTGAGAGCAAGTGAATATGTTAAACAAATACACATACACACACACACACACACACAGAATGGACAGATTTGTCAGTGACTAAAAAGGGATGAATAGTCAAGGGGGATGCAGGAAGAATGGGAGATTTTTAAGTGCTCACTAAGCCTCAAAGACACCCATGTAGCTTTAATCCTTAAACCATGTTATAAAGGAGAGAGCTCAAAACCCATATGAATTCTAAATTCTTATCTTGCTACTAGTGATTCTCAGATTTGTATCTTCTCTGTCATTTTGCACAATACATTGTATATTTGGGAAAGTGGCTGAAATGTTTTTGGATAATGTACAGAAAAGCAGAATAGCTTGACATATGTTACCAGTGTAACTCATTCTTGGCAAAAGCAGTGGAAACAGTAATGAAATACACTGGCATGTTTAAATTAGTGCATATTTAACTTTTTTAAGGTCAATGGAAAATGACTGGCTGTGACAGTGCCCACTACATACTCTTAAAAGCAGACTTTAAATGGTAAGGCAATGGAGGAGGAGGGTATATAAAAGTAAATAATTAATTTCTTCTCTTCTTCCAGCTCAGCTCTGCACCCAGACACCTACCTTCTTCTTTAGTCAGCGCCGATTTTGCTGCAAATCAACTGACCAAAATCTACCCGTTCACATTTGGCCAAAAGCCCCAGCTAAAGTAAGGAGTGTGTGTGTGTGTCTGTATGCTCGCATTTGAGAGAGCGCTTTTCTTCAATTCCTGGTTTTGTGTGCTCCCTTTCACCCTGGTGGCTGTCTTCTTGGTCTATCCACTCAGGTCGGTGTATCTCCACAACAACAAGCTGACTGACGCAGGGCTTCCAGAACACATGTTCAATGGATCAGACCGATTAGAGATCCTCATCATGTCCAGTAACTTCCTGCGCTACGTCCCCAGAAACCTGCCTTCTGCCCTCCATCGTCTGCATTTGAAGGTGCAGTGTCACGGACATAGAATGCGTAGAAGATCTCCACCTGCTTACATTAACATTTTGCAGCGCTTTTAGAATTAATCACAAAGTGATTACACTGCTCCTGTTACGAAAGGCTAGCTATGGTCTAAGTTGGCCATGAATTTTCAAGGCTGCATAGTTGGCATGGTAAATAGGATTCAATTGGTTGTAATCTATCTCATTCTAAATGTGGACCATCCCCAAACATCGTCAACACCTTTCGGAAACTCAAATATGTCAAATCTCATATTGGTTTATCAGTGTATGCTATTAAATTGTGACACTATCTTGTTTGTTGATCTGCAGAACAACAAACTGGAGAAGATCCCAACTGGTGCCTTCAACAACCTGTCGAACCTAAGAGAGCTGTACTTACAGAGCAATCTGCTGACAAACCATGGAATGGACAACGAGAGCTTCAGGTAGTAGAGGGCAGGAAGACTTTTGCTTGAAAATGAATAACCATAATATAGCCTTATCCATCGCTTATTGCCAATTTGTGTGCGATCCCAAAAAAAATCAACCTTTTAAAGTGGTACTCAGGGTTAGTGCCAGTTAGGCAGGCTCTTAGTTTGACAAAAGGAGAGCAACATTGTCAGTGGGAACATAACCACTTTGCTCCTAGCCAGCTGAGCAGCTTGGAGTGTCTGGACCTGTCCAACAACAACCTGAGTGTGGTTCCCAAAGGCCTCCCCCGCAGCCTGGTGCTGCTTCACCTGGAGAAGAACTCCATCAACAGCATCCCTGGGGACGCCATGACCCATGTCCGCAACCTCGAGTATTTGTTGTTACACAACAACCAGCTTCGCTCACGCTCCATCCACCCCGCCGCCTTCCAGGTACACAATGTGTATGCTGTTGTTGTGGACTTACAGCACGTTGTATGGATGTATCGATGCATGGTTGTTGAACTGAAAATCAACCCTTTTCAGTTATCTGGAAAGTATTATTTGAAGATTTAAAGAAATGTGGTCTTTGTCTGACAGCATACAGTTTGGACAAGTGAATTGTCATAAATCTTGATGAGTGTCTATTTGCAGGGCCTAAAGAAGCTGCACACCCTCCACATGTACAGCAATTTGCTGGAGCGCGTCCCCCGAGGACTCCCGCGGCGGGCAAAGACCCTCATGCTGCTCCACAACTCCATCTCTGAGATCGGCCGCAACGACCTGGTCCTGCTCTTCACGCTGACCGAGCTCAACCTCAGCTACAACCGGCTGACGAGCGCCAAGGTGCACCGTGAGGCCTTCCGGAAGCTGCGTTTGCTGGAGACGTTGGACTTGTCTGGGAACAGCCTCCATGCCCTGCCCATGGGGCTGCCCCGCAGCCTGCAGGTGCTACGGGTGAAAGACAACCAGCTGAGCTCCATACCAGAGGGGGCGCTAGTAGGCATGCTGAAGCTAAAAGACATTAATCTCAGCAACAACCAACTCAAACTCAATTCCATCTACCAGGGGGCCTGGCTGGAGCTCAGGGCACTCACGGTGAGAGGAGTAGACGAGGTGGTAAACGATGAGGGAATTGATAAGTTGATGATCTTACTACAGCGTGAAACTACATTGAATAAAGTTCTTTAAATCTAATTGATAAAGCTTCTTGACGAATTTTAGACCCTGGACCTGTCTGGGAACCAGCTGTCGCATATCCCCGCTGACCTCCCGGAGTCTCTGGAGTTCCTGCACCTGCAGAACAACCGCATAAGCAGTGTGCCAGCCACGGCCTTCGAGGGCACGCCTAACATCAAAAGCATCTTCCTTCGGTAAAAGACACTAACATAAGCATGAAAAGTAAAAACACTCACACAGCTTGAAGTGGCCACTCCTTACTCCATTAGCTTTTAAGTGATTTGATGATTTGGTCAAAGAATGTGCTGGCAACTGCAGGGTTTTGAAGTTTGCGATGAGTCAAGTGAAGGTCGCACCAACCAATAATGGCTATGAATGTGGATAAGAGTGTTGCCGTTGTATCACTGCACACCAGAATACAGACATGTACACGTGTTCTCACTCTAAGCCTTAATATTGTTTTCATCTCTTCCTAAGTTTGCGAGAAAGTGTTTTTGATAAAAAGCAGCTGTAAGTCATATCTCCTGTCCATCGACACCTGGGGCTTTCAGTGATTTGTTTTTATGGTTCTCTCATCCTTACATAAGTTTATTTTCCATTCTGATGACTCTGTGGTGAGGACTGTTTCATGCAATATACAAAGAGGAGTGTGAGTAAGCTGGCCCTTCACTTTAGTTATTCAAACACACAATAGGTCTGCTATATTCTTGGGTTTAGCTTTTCCCTTGCCTAATTATCAAATTTCTTGTGAGGCCAAAACAAACAAAAAACCTTGAAAACAATTCCCATTGCCAGATTGTTTCGTTTACTTTTTGTCTTACCTTGAAAACCAACCGAGTAAAACTCAGTTGTTTTAACAACTCCCCATTTGCTTATTTATACAGCCTGAGTTTGGCTCATGGCTAAAACAAAATCCTTCCCTTTCAGAGTAGTTTTGTTCTGCAGGCTTATGCTGTATCCCCTTGCAGTCGCCCTCTTCCCAGTTGACTAAGCAAACACTGCCTTGAATGGATTTTGCCAGCCTTTTTTTAACCAGTCTGCTTGTAAAGCAAACCGACCAGAGTTTAAGGCTTATGCCCTGGCTTTTTTCAGTGTGGTTCCCGGGTCTAGCTCTAACCCCCTCTTAGCTGGTGTTATTGGTCGTATTCACAGGGTTGACCCCATCCAGCCTGCTGTGCTCTTCATGCTACTCCCAGCAGCTGCTGCCACATCAGTGTGGAACATTTTTTTTTTACCAAATCCCCCTACAGCTGGGAGCATTTGGCCAATTTAGGGCTTCTGGAACGCATCAGTGGGGGGTAGGAGCGAGGGATTTGTGTGTGTGTGCGTGTGTGCGTGTTTACAGGCCGCACGAAGTGTTTAAAATGATTAATGAGAAAATTAGAGTTTAACCAATTGGCACACTTCACTTTGAGGCCGTCTGGATGGAGCACTTATCTGATATATAGTTACTCTCTGATACTTTGTTTTGTGTTTTGATTCAAATTGTGTCACAATAAACAGTTACTGATAAAGAACAACAACGAATGAACTAACTTGTGTCTGTCGTATCTGCTTATAGAGACAACCGCCTATCTGTCAACTCGGTGAGGGAGAGCTCCTTCGCTTACCTGGCTAACCTGCAGGTTCTTGACCTCGGCCCAGCCAGTGCTGGCTTTCTGGACCGAGTAGAAGAAGAGTTTGAAGAAGAAGAGGAAACTGAATATGAATAGGATTTTGGGGGGGTTGGTTATGGCACTGAATTGTGTTAGAAACGCAAGGGCTCCAAAATATAAAAATCAACCTGTGACTGAAAGATAAATTTGCTCCCACTTGTGTTGAAAGATGCGAATACTTCTGGTGCAGGATACCAGATAATGTTTTTGGTCTTGGTCTGTAGAGAATGTGTTTTACAGCGAGTTTCAGTAATGTTCATACATGTTTTGTTTGTTTGTTTTTTTAAGATTACTTTGACAGAAAGGGAAGACCTGCTATGTTGATCATACCATTGTGTCGCATCTTAGTTTTTTGCCTGCTGTGACACCATATTAGGTTGTACAGGTGTAACCTTGTGCATGGGTTTACCCTCGGTACAATACTTTTAGAGCTGATGATAAGTGCCATTGATAATCACAATAACTACATGCTTATATCTCGTGGTATTGCACAATATTGGCTTATTTCATGCTGCTGTTGCTATACGCAAATCCAGTCTTGTTTTACAAAAGATGTTGCACATTTTAATTTCTAATTTAAAATCAAATACATGTAATACTCTTGATACTATTTTCACCATATTGCTGTGCACTGTTTTAATCTGTTTCTTTTGAAACCACATTACATCCTAACATTTTCAGACATACCTTTATACGAAAAACACATCATTATCTGAAAGCGATACTATTTCAGTCAGAAAACTAAGAACACCTATGTACAGAATCTGAATGTTTTATAAAATATTTTTTATTATCATTCATAAATTATTTTATACTTGCACAACTAGAAACAACGCCAATTAACAAAAATGAGGACATTGCTCCTTTCATGACAATTGTTGGGGTTAACTTTTTGCCTCATCCAATCTAACTTGGTTCAAAACTGTCCATATGGGTAAAACCATACTATATGCATTCAGCAATTTTTTGCACATGTAAACAGGGCAATCGGTAAGAAATACAATTATTCCCTATATGCATGTATATAGTATAGGGAATAATTGCACATAATATTATATTCTTCTTAAATTATTCTTCCAAGAAAACCAAATATACACTTACAGTAGATCTACAGAGAGCCAAAGACAAAGAGTTCAGGGTTGATGAAAGTCAACGGGACAGTTCTAAGTACAATAGTACAATCATTGAGAAAAGCACCAAAAGGTGCTGCCACTCCTTCAGTGTCAGAGTGTAGATACTTCTCTTACTATAGACTCCTGATATTATAATGTACTGCTAATGAGAGGTGATATGAGGCAGAGCTCACTTGTGTCCTATAGAAGTGTACCTAGGGAACAAAGGCACTCATACTGTAAACATGAGTGAGTTACAAAGAGAAATAACTGGCTTTTTCAAATTAAATTAGACATTTTTAAATGTATTAATTTAAATTGCTACAAATAATATAAGCCAATTCTAAATGTGCATTAAAATCTAACATTTAGTGTATCAATAACCTCTTAGAAGTACCCCTATGCCAGATGAAATTAAGGTAAAATGTTGTGACTCCGTTTTTTAATAAAAGGTTTAGTTGCACTAAAGAAATACATTTGAACAAATCAGTCTATTCCACCAATATGGAGAGAGTGAACTATTAATTTGACATGCAGGTACTTTTAATTTTGTATAATACATCCAGCCAATGTAAAACCTTCTAAAACCTCACGTTAACATCAGCATTAAACATCTTTATATATATATATTCTAAAAACCAAGCTATAAGCTACCAGTCAAGCCCGATTAAATAAACGATAAGGTTTTGGTCCCCATTTCAGTTTCCCCCTTTTGAAGTACCGCCTAGCACCACCTGCATCGTTAAGGCAAAAATTAAACATACAGGACATGATCTATAATACTCATAAGTCAGACTGTTTATTCTCGTCCCCTCCTTTCCCTATTTTATGACACAGATACAGGTGTGGCCTTTGTTTCCTGTCAATTGTACCACTTTTCTTATTTACATGAACATGTTTACATGGAGAGGAAAACACAAAAATCTTTAAGAAATAATATAAAATGTATATATCAAAGACAAATCCAATAATGCAGTACTTACATATTGTACAGATCAACCTTTTTAAAGGTAATGTATTTCCTCTGCAAGTCTGGTTGGGAAAGCATCAAATGCACACGTTAAGTTCAGTTACCAGGTGTTCTGAATGTCTGTCAACTGCCTTCATTAGGATGCGAAAAATCCGTAGTCAGTGTCATTTCTTTTACCCACAATCTGTGGGTGTCAGGCAAGGACCCCTTATCTCTATCAGGGTTGGGAGAGAAGCGAGTCCATGAGACATCATATCATTCTTGTCAGAAATGCCCTGTTTTTGTCACATTTTCACTTAGAAAAAAGTCATCAATCCCTCACAGCATCCTCCAGCTGCATTGGTGACCTTTGGCATCCGCCATGCTAAGCTATGGTCCTTTGCTGAGGGTCCTGGGTGATGAGGATGAGGATGAGGATGTGAGGACGGAGGCTATACATTGGTCTCAAGGCCATTCATATCGATGGCACAGTGTTCCTTGTCCTTCTTCAGGTGCCTGGGAGGCACTGGGGGCTTTTTTCTCTCAGGGGGAGGTGGAGGCCGGACGCCCTCTTCCAGCTGCATGAGGCGAGCCACCTCTGGGGGGATGGGCTCACATTTTCCCCCCGGGGGAGGGAGTGGGAAGCTGCCATTGTTGTTCTGGCAATTGACCAGCGGTTGCATATTTGCCATTGGCTTGGTCTCACAGATCAGAGGCACCTGAGAGTTCACAGGGTGACAGGTAGGTTTAGATGAAAAATAGAGGGAAGAATATATGTACACAAAAAAAGAGTTCAATATAGAGAGCCAGGGCGCTGTTTGCAGTTGGGGTTCAAAGTAAGGTTACTCACCCCATCACCTTCCTTAATGAAGTCTTTCCTACAGATGTGTGCCATGATACCAGTGGCCAAAGCATCACCCATCACATTTACCATGGTGCGAAATCGATCCCTGGTAATAAAAGATTTGGAAATACATATGTAAAAACACAGTGGATTCTTGAATATATTTTCTGATGTTAAAGAATTTTGAGAATATTATGGGGAATCAAGATAAAAGACCAGGAAAACAGATGTGTGTCTACGTGTTGGCAATGTTTTGACAAACCATGTCATGGAAAAAGTGGTTAGGCAAAAATCTGATACTAGAAGTTGCATGGTACTTACAATGCCCAATCAACTGCGATGATGAGAGTGATGTCATCAGTTGGCAACCCAACCGATGTTAGCACTATTACCATGGTAACCAGTCCTGCCTGTGGAATGCCTGCTGCACCAATACTTGCAGCGGTGGCGGTGATACTGTGGGACAAAGATGAAAACCTAAATATTCACTATTTGGAGATTAAACCCCGGAATACAATTTATCAGTCAAATATTTAAAATACATAGGAGTGGGGAGTTAAAGTCTGTAAAATTAAGCCATCTCAGAGAAACAATGATTAAAGCAAAACAAACCATCCAAAAAGCTAAGAACTTGCTGCATTTTCACATTATTATAAACAGCTATACGGAAAGTCCCAAGAAGACTACATATGCATTATTCTTAGTTCTGTTTTTCTTTTGCCTTAAAACTGTCACAAAGAGTCCACTCTTCCATTTACGTAAACATTATTAACCCTGGGCTCCTATGGTAAGGGATTGTTAGAGCAAACACAAAAAAGAAAAAAGACACAAGGTCATGCTATTTTTATCCCCTGTTCTGTTCAACTATGTTTTCTAACCATCAAGCACTTCTCTTATTTTATCCCCCTCTCTTGTTTCTTTTTCTCTTTCTTACAATTGGCCCAACCGGCAGAAGATTGACACCGTCTAACAATCATGATGCAAACACCGCTATTTGCAACAAACTGTTACATCTTTACACACATGACATTGTCTGTTATATTATATAAATATTGTATGAAATTGTATCATCAAACATTAAAACGTCTCACTGTCATCGCTTTTGTCAAATAAAACAAAAAAGGAACCGCTACAATGGTGCTGCTATTGGTAGAAGAGTTAGCCTGGGCTATGAGGGCTAAAATCAGTACTGGGCGGGGTAGTGGCAGCTACACAGATGGAGCATCCCTACTCAGCACAGCACAGTAGCCAAAGGGTGAAGGGGGTTGGAGATAGAAACCCGTCAGTGGCGTGACTGAGAGATGGCATTTTATCCAGGTCACATGGCTGTTTTAACAGAGAGATTAGTCGACAGTTTCAGTATGCACTTGCTTCGTGGTATTATACAGGAGTACAGCAAACAGATATGATTACAAATGTACGTTGTTTTGTTGAGCTGGGGATGATAAAGAACAACAGCAGATTTACATAATATTGAATATCGACCTGGCTATATGGACCTGGCTAAGAGTGCCTATTGCATACCACTTGTTATTGGTGTTGATGCTGTGTTTCAGTGGATTATTTCGAGCCCTTCAGCATACAACACATTACATAATAAAAGGACGTTAAACCAAAGGTTTTTAATCTACACAATCCTTTGAATTGGACTCAAAAAGAAAAGTTGCATACATTCATGCTTTTCATTAATTTGGATCACTGAAGGGGTAGTCAGTACTGAAGAGGTGGTCAACACCTTTTTTGTAAGCTTGGTGAAAGACATCAAAACTCTGAATATATAGTCTTTTTTACTTTACCTGATGGTGATGATTTGGCCAAAGTCCAACTCATAGTTGTTGACCTGAGCAATGAAGATGGCTGCCACGGCCTCGTAAAGCGCTGTGCCATCCATGTTGATGGTGGCGCCAACAGGGAGCACAAAGCGGATTATTCGACGGTCAATGTGGTTATTTTCCAGCAGGCACTTGAAGGTGATAGGCAGTGTGGCAGAGCTGGATTGGAGAGAGAGAGCGAAAAGGAAGCCTAAAGAAACTTTCATGCATACATGTAATTTATTCATGTGAATTTCATTCAGTTTGACATGGTTGGATCCGCTATGTATTTTGAAGCTCCACGTCGTAACATATCCAGGTCAACCCTCAAGAGGCACACATGCATCAATCCCCTTCTGGGAACGATTAGCTTGCCCAAGGTTTCAGCTGGGGTAATGGTGGAAGCCATTTTTAATCACTTCACCCGATGAGCACAAAATCGTACCGACATTTCAGGTCATCTAAATACCCGCCTCACTGACATGGACAGTTTGATTCGGAAACGGGTGTGCATGTGATTTGTGTGTGTAATCATTACATGTCAGCAGCGCACAGATTTCTCCCTGAACTTTGGCTGCAGCTTCATGTGGGATTTGGCGGCACATAAACTATTCAGGAAAATATCTATCATGTTCATGGTTCAGGTTTTATAAGTAGCCCTGAGAGTGTAATATTCACTTTCTGTTTGCGACCTCATCTAACTTGTAGAAGTCATGTGCGAAGGCACACACACACACACACGCGTACACACTCACATGCACAACAGGGGTTGGGCTGCAGTGCAGTGTCCTCAAGTGCATGTTATTTCTCCTAGTGTTCCATCTCTTTCGACACACCAGATGTGTTCTGATCTCTTCACCTCCCTTTGAGCTTTACGGCATTGTTCCAATAGGAACAACACAGTGTGAGGTCTGTTTTAAGTGTGGTATGACTTAAAGCTACAACAAAGAACAGGATTGTATATTTATTCATAAGACGTTTTAAAAACATACAGATGAATAAGTACGGTGGAATGTAATTACAATGTCAAGTATTTTCATGTATTTATATATTAGGGTGTGTTCTTATGTAAAACAAGCTGTCCTCTCACCTTGAGGAGGTGGCCAAGGAGATAAGCAGGGCTTGTAGGATTCCACGGATATAAACGATAGGGCTCTTCTTGGTGATAAAGAAGTACATTGATGGCAGGATGAAGAGACCATGCAGAATCAGGCCAAAGACCACTGTGACTGCATAGAAGCCCAGCTTCTTCCCCATTGCTGATGGGTCACTCATCTCCAGTATCTTGCCCGCCACCAGGAACACAATGCCAAATGGAAAATACCTAGACAGGTGTAACAGGTTAGAAGTCTAACCCCTTAAGTTGTGTTTTTGTGTGTTTGTGTTCGGTGACTACTTTGCATTACTGGCTCTCTCATACAAATGCCCTTCATACAGGTAATTGAAGGTGCTATAAAAGCATGCTTCTAGCATGAGTAGGTTCTATCAATCTATGTTAATCATGATTCCCTAAGTGCAACTAGTATTATGTATTTAAAAATAAGGGAGCGAAAAACTAAAACAAAGGGAAAACTGTTTTCTTCAAACCAGAAACAAAAGAATGTGCGTTTGCTTTGTTAAAATTTTATATTGTAATTAATTTCAGCAGAGCCCACTGCATTCCTTTGTTGTTTTATGGTAAGAGATGAGAGAATGGACCTTTTTCAAAATATCGGTAAAGAAGTTGTGGGGACAAGATTTTAAGGATATTCTACAGTATTTCCATTTATTTACAAGATTTTAGGTAATATTGTTTTGTATTGTATTATCAATGATTTAGATTAATCTATTATGTTTTCATATTGAGAGCATTACTTACCAGATGACAATTGCAACGATTTTGAGGACCGCCTCGTTCAGGCTCTGACAGAAGTTGACCAAGGCGCTACCATTAGGCCCCATCCGTCCCAGCATAATGCCTATGAGGAAAGACAGTAAATCTGTGACTTATTTTATTCAAAAACATTATTGGGCAAGGACTGTTTTGACTGTCATGTTTTTCAATGGGGCTAACACATGTTGCAATAGGTTCACAGAAGAAATGGCCAACAGAATGAACAATTATGAATGGAAAGAAAAGATGTGAGTGGCGGTGTTTACCCATCGTGGCTGAGAAGATGACAATTCCAAGTACGTTCATCCCATCACTTGTTCCTGGTCGCGTCCGTATGAGCACGTCGGGTGGCGGGGTCAGATCAAGAGCAAAGTTCTGAATATCCGTTCCATTGTCGTCTTGGATACCGTAGATAAGTTGTCGTCTGGTGGTGGACTCACCCTGGCTGATTGTAGGTTTGGGTTTCAAAATGGACTCACTACTGGTCCGATACTGTTGTCAGGGGATGACGAAAGAACAAATTATGATCAGTTTCAAAAGTTACGGTCAACAGAAAACTGGACTGGTATACTATGGGATTTGTGAATGCTCACCTGTTGAAATGTGGCCTGTACCAAGTTGGATGGAAACATGTTGCTAAAGAGTAGAGGTAAAACAGACTGTTACTGCATTATATTCTACCATATCTGAAAAAAAAAAGTTTTCCTGTTTAAAGTATTAAGATGAAAGTGTCATTCAATAAAAAGACCTCATTGTGAACTGAATGTTTGTTGAGAACCTAATAAAGGGTACATTCCAGAGATTAATTAGTTTAAAATCAAGGGTGTTGAGTCAGCAGGGTCCAACAACAATGCCCAGATAGGAGGGAGCTTGTTCTAGACTGACTACATCAACAGGTAAGAGTTCTGGACTTCATTCAAACTCTCCTAACTGGCCAGTACCTCACTGTTCAACATCTATTGTGGCACTCCATAGAAGAAATGCTTCGAGGCAAAATCCCCCAAAAGATTCAACAGTAATAATCATGACAACAACAACAGCAACAATTGAAGACTTGTTTAGGTTATACGTAAGTCAGTAATGTTAGGCTGGTCTAATTTAAATCTCTCAGTGACTGTGGTTTAGTTTTTCTGATTTTCAGATAGGAGTAAGGCTGTTGGCTGTTACATTTGGTACGTGCACACTACAGCAACAATACCTAATTGAAATCAATTGTATTCCCTTTGCAGCACCGGTGATATACAAGACAACAACCCTAAACACTGTAATTTCCTGCTTCAGAAAATAGGTTCATGAATTATGTATTCTTGACGCATTTTTTTTGTGTATGTGGAATGTGCAGCTAATTCAATCGATTATTTCTCAACAATCTTTCTCTATTCATAAGCAAAGCCAACTAACAGCAAATATTTCAAATTATGTCTAAGTTACTCCCTCGCTTGGGGGTTGACTCCCAAGCGAGGGAATTCAAGTATCTCGGGATCTTGTTCACGAGTGAGGGTCAAATGGATCGTGAGATTGACAGGTGGATTGATACAGCATCAGCAGTAATGTGGGCTCTGTACCGGACCGTCGTGGTGAAGAAGGAGCTGAGCCGAAAGGCGAAACTCGCGATTTACACTTGCAAATCTGAATGCAGACGGATATTTTTTATATACACTTACGAACCTGATTACGCA
>JAVQIZ010070441.1:0-12096 GCA_036023535.2 Galaxias brevipinnis
TGTACTGTTTAGATTGCCAGCTAACTGAATGTTAGTTTAGTAGAAGCAACTAATGAGACAAAGTTCAAAAATATTTCAAATGTCATAATTTGCCTAGATATTTGGAGGTGATGATATCAAGATAAATGCAAACTTAGTACATCAAACAGAAAGATCCACATAAGATAAAAGCCAGCCTCCATTATTTTATTGTTATGCTACTGGTAATGAAACCCTCATGTTTTCTCAGTGACATAAGAAAGTTTTGAACGCTTTTGGTTTGTTACTTCAACGTATCAACATGCAAATTGCTACCCACACTGCAGAACTCTGATGAAAACATTTAACTGACATTCTGTGTCTTCAGGAAGCACTGTTGGACAAAGAGAGGTTTGTCCATTGTTCCCACCAAGTTTGGCATCAGCTTCACTGCGCTCTTCCTCAACCAGGTCAGTGCAATCGTACATGTGCCCTTCAAATGCAGAAACAGACACAGCATTATTATTCTGAGGTTAATACTATTTGTGTGTGTTTGTATGTGAAGGCCGGAGCACTGGCACTTATCTACACAGATGGCTCAGTCCTTCTCACCCACGGGGGAACAGAGATGGGACAGGGACTCCACACCAAGATGGTCCAGGTAAAACCAGTGCTCTAACAGTGACACTTTTCAAAGAAAACCGTGCCTGCATCCTCAATGTACAGTGTAGATTTACCCACTTGTCAGCCTACCGTAAGTACCTGCCTTCCACCCATTTTCCCTACCTCTCTGCACTGCCTTTTATCCCTCCATCGCTCTCCAGTCTAACAGGACAGTGAAATCCTGGGATTTGGTAAATAGGCACCATGCTTGCTTTTTGAGAGGAGATTCGTGTGTCTAAAGAGGAGTACCAAATATTGGACCAAAGCAACATACATTTCATTTTCCATTGCTTTGGTACAACAGATTAATATATATTCAGTATATATTGATCTGTTATAACAGGTGGCAGCATTTTTGTACTTTTTTTTTACATTTTTTTTTACTGAGAATGACGCAGTTACATCTGATCTCTGTTTGTTTACTGTCTATCTGTGTGGGCCAGGTTGCGAGTCGTACCCTGGGGATTCCCTGCTCCAAGATTCACATCAGTGAAACCAGCACCGTTACAGTCCCCAACACCAGCCCCACAGCAGCCTCAGCTTCTTCTGACCTCAATGGAGCCGCTGTGCATGTACGATTCTACCCGGGTCACACTGTCATCTAGAACACCCTTAAAATAGAAACTTATCCCTTAACCTATATAACCAAGAAGGAATTTTAAGTGTAAATATAAAACAATACATTCAGATTCCAATAAAGACCCTGAATAAAGGTCTCTGCCTTTAGTGTCTTCACTATCACGCCCCTGAATATTTAGCCTACTAATGTTGTTCAAAATCAATTACAAATACAACTCGATATGTCTTCTAGTAAATGTCTTCATGTTTGTTTCTGTCTCCATCAGAATGCTTGTGAAATTCTGCTGCAACGCCTGGAACCCTACAAGACCAAAAACCCAAAGGGTTCATGGGAAGACTGGGTTTGTGGCCTGCTATTATATTTTAGGAGGCATCTGATCCATCTAATTGTCATCCAGAAGAAAAGTGAATAAGATAATGGAGAATGAACAGTAACAGTAGTACATGACTCAGAGCTGCTCTTTTGAATGTCTTTATTTTTCACTGTCCTTTGAATGCTTAGTATATTCTATAACCCTAAACTTACGATCCTTCAATGCCAGATAATCTCTTTTATCAGTTAGCGGCAGTATACATATCACAACTTTTCATCAACAAGTTTTCATCTGAGCAAAATAAGATCAGCCTAGATCATCACCGTTTGCACCATATTGTTTTACTTCCAGGTGAAAGCAGCTTACTTTGATCGGGTGAATCTGTGTGCCAATGGTTTTTACAAGTATGTTCTAATCAAGATAACAAAGCTCCTATGTCTCTTGAAAGGTGGGTGTATGGAACTCACTTTGTGTTTTTGCTTTTTTTCCAGGACTCCAGATTTGGGTTACAACTTTGAAACAAATTCTGGTCGTCCCTTCAACTATTTCTGCTATGGAGTGTCTTGCTCAGAGGTGGAGATTGACTGCCTCACTGGCAGCCACCAGGTACAGTGTCGACCTGCATCTGCACCGGCTGGGAAAAGGTTTCTCCTGTAAATGTTCGAGACAACCTCGTCCCCTTGCACTAAGCTAACAAAACATTTCTTATTTTTTTACTTATCTTTAGAACCTTCACACGACCATTGTTATGGACGTTGGCAACAGTCTCAACCCAGCCATTGATATTGGACAGGTATGAAACCAAAAAGTCCCTCTTTTTCTGTATTTCGTCTTGTTGGTCCGGTTGGTCCTGCTCCACTTCTACCCACCCCTTTGCTCTGATGGTTTGTGGGTGTGTGTCTGCAGGTGGAGGGTGGCTTCATGCAGGGCGTTGGTCTCTACACACTGGAAGAGCTACGCTACTCCCCTCAGGGCTACCTATACACACGTGGACCCGGCATGTACAAGATCCCTGCCTTTGGAGACATCCCCACTGAACTCACTGTCTCACTGCTTCGGAACGCGCCCAACCAGAAGGCCATCTTTGCCTCCAAGGTCTTATTGTCTTACAGTCACTCCTCTTTTCCTAACATGACTTCTTGTGCTTCTAGAGTGAAGGTCAATAGAATCTGCTTCAAGTGACGTGAACAGCTTGGAAGTTAATTGAGAATAAAGTGTTACAACGTCTTTAGTTTTGTCTGCTAAAGTTAAACACATGTATTGCATGCATGCCAATGCCTATAGTGTGAAGTAAATTATAATTTTTTCCCATAAGATCTCATAATTTACAATTTATTATTCATTCATTAATTTATTCATGTATTTGTTTGTTTGTACTGGGTAGACTGATTATCACCAGGGAATCAGGTGGTTGTCAACAAAAGAGTGCATAATGATTTATACTTTTTCTCAATACGTCATTCGATAAACTCATAAGATAGTTAATTCATTCATTTAGCAACGAAAAGTTCCATGCACTGCTCAGTTTTCCCCACTGTACAAAAAAAAAGCTGTTCAGTGACCTGTTTCTGAAACTGTGCTTGACTATTGCAGCTTTGTATGCACTTTATTGAAAACAACGTATTTAGCTTCAAACTTGCACTTCCTGTTGGCATTGGCTAAAACCTTTTCCTTGCCCATAATTTCGCATCCACAATTTACAATTTTTTTAAGTAACAGGAGTTCATCTACACAATATGTTTTGCATAAAATATCCTTAGCAAAGTGCAGAGGCTCACTAGAAATGAAGAGTAGGATATATGTTGTGCCCTCTTAGTGTAAAATATTTCTGAAGTCTTAGTGTGAGTTATGTTTGAGATTTTGTTGGCTGAAGAGTGTCTCTTTATGATTTCACAGGCAGTAGGCGAGCCTCCTCTCTTCTTGGCTGCATCTGTCTTCTATGCTATTAAAGATGCCATCACTGCTGCCAGAGCAGAAGCATCACTCAAAGGACCCTTCCGATTAGACAGCCCTGCCACACCTGAGCGCATTCGCAATGCCTGTGAAGACTACTTCACCAAACTGGTATGTGAAAGTTAACATGTTTCTAAAAATTATAAATATAAAAAACATTCTGGCACAAGTTGCAACCAGGTTACTCACGCAAATTAACCTTCAAGGAACATATATAAACTCATATAACAATAAGTATTGTTTAGAGGTGATCTAAAAGTGGCAGTATCTGAAAATACAGTTAAGCTATTGTGCCTAAGCTGTGCAAGTAACTTTGTAAGGTGTAACTTTTATAACTTTAGATGTATTTAAATAAACAATTACGTCAGCTTTATGTTTGACTGAGTCACATTAATAATAGTGATAATTATTTAGAAGAACAAGCATAAATTATCTAGATCACCAAAAGATGTAGCAATTGTTAGCAATGCAAAAGTCATTCTGAATGGGAAAAAACAAGACTGAAGAAATACTTTTAACCAGTTCACTCAAATTGGACATTTCAGATATAACTTATCTCTGACTACATAGAAGCCAGACAGGTGGGATTTTTAGTAAGAGTGGAGCTTTGTTTTGTTGATCATTGATTGATTATCTGAGTTTTAAAGGTAGATAAGGTGCTTGATATTCACAAGGATATGCAGTTTAAGTGTCAAATCATTGCCTTAATTTCTTACAGATTCCAAGCTTTTACACGCTATTGTTGTGAACGATGTTCAGACTAATAGTTTGCCTTTCCACCATGTGCTGACGTGAAACTGTTTCTTTTTCAGTGTCCCCCTGCCAAGCCTGGCACATTCACCCCATGGGCAGTACAAGTTTAGAATGAATTAAATGAGAGGAAACAACATCTAGGCACAGCAAGAGAGAAGAGAAAGACCAGTTCCAAATGAGTGCATTCATCTTTCTTTGGCATTACATGTTTTCATCTCTGAAAATACAAAAGTTGGAGTAATTTTCAAAATGGAAGAAGTGCATACATAAGAACCTCCAGCTCAATTACATGCAATAGTTATATGTAAATTGTGTTAAGTTTTAATGTATTCTGCGTAGAAAATAATGTAAAAAGACTAAACTGTATACTGTTTATATTTTTGGTTCCATTTATACATTTATTAATTAATTTCTTGTTACCAGAAAACAAATGTATCACAGTAGTTTCACAGACTACCATGAATTTTAAGTTTTTGGTAGAATGACGTTATTCTTATATATTGCTGAAATGTACTGTAATCCTTTTGCATTTGTGTTTGTTTATAATACTGTAACTGCTGTAGACCTAATGAAATCTGCAAATCATTTGGACATTGCCAAAGGGATTATAGACTTTGATTGGTGGGCCAGATGAGACAATATGTTTATTCTGCTGCTATATTAGCAAATAATTGATTCATTCATTTGATCAAAGGAATGAATGTTCTCCTGTTGATCAAACTATCAGGTGTGGCAATTTGAGCAAAATATCCTACTCCCACCTTAAAGTTAAGGTGTCACTTGCATTACGCATACGCACACAGACACACACGCACTGAGCTGAAGAAACTCCTCTCATATCTGCTTAAAAACATTTGAACATAGGACAAATTTTGCCCTGCGAAGTAGTTTGTTCTGTTCTGGAGGGTTAGAGGGAAATGTTGGCTAAAAATCTTTTTTAATCTATCTTCCTTCCATTGGAATAAGCACTTATATAAATATGTGTGCTGAAACAATAAAATCAGCCTTAGTGATGTTTAAATTGATTCATAAAAGATTGTAAAAAGTAATAGTTTTTTTTAATGCTACTGTATGTTACTTGCCTGAGTACATTTCAGCAGTGCTTTATATAAAATATAGTAAAGTAATTCAAAACCAAACCAGATTTCATTCACTGCTTTTCAAATTCTTTACTAATAAAATATGCTTTTGCAATCCAGAAGTCTATGTTCTTTCGATTGTTAACCATTACAGTAAGTACATACTCCTATCTGTGTCAAGCTGTGGCATCAGTGTAAAAAAAAAACTACTACTAGATTCTTTAAAAAGTCCGTATGGAAAATACATTTGAAGGATTGCAATGGCTCAAGGTAGACAACACATCATGTTTCTTAAAAAAAAATGCTAACAAAGCAAATGGGAGTCCTGGGATTGTGTCCACCTCTATCATGGCATACTCTTTAGTTGTTTAGGATACTGCAAAAACAAGGAAACTATGGGCAATGGCTTAGAAACTGTTTAATGTTTGATGGGTGGAAACTTGAAGGTGGGACTTCTGTCAACTTATTTTCATAAATTTTCATCAATTATCTGTATAATTAAATACAACTTCCATATGATATAAAAACAATTTGCCCTAATGGAACCTTGAGGTTCTACAATTTTTTTTTTGCGCCAATTCAACATAGAATTGTCAATTTGAAATGTCATGTATCTATTAAATTTTTTCCCTGTTGTTTTTTTTGGGTGGTTATGGCAATGATTATCCCTTCCCTTCTCATGTCCTGAGTCATCGTTCTAATCTGTAACTTGCCAATCCGTTTAAAAAATGAATTATGTATAAGCTGGGAAAAGAAAAGCCTGCATCAGCAGCTATGATCATTGTAGCTTATTCATTGGACATTCATTGGACATTTGTGGTAGCCCTAGCCTTAAAAGGTGACTTCATAGTCATACACAGGCCTTGCTTACATAATAAATATTACGTGTTATATCAGCATGTTTACAGCTTTTGAATATCACATGAAATAAGAGAGGGTATGAAGTTGACATTTACAAAGTGAAATTAACCAAATTGTGCGTCTTTCTGGCAAACCACGGCCAGTCACCAAGTGAAAAATAATTTGATCAAGCAGTTTATTTTACATCTTGAAATAAACAGGAAATAACCACAAATTGACTATTTGGTCAGGGAATAATAACAATTGGAATCATTATAAATAAATAATTACTGACAAACATTAATAAACATTAACACATGTACATTAATTATAAATAATAACAATTGGAGAATGATAAGAAGTTCAATCTAAACAATCTATCACTTGATGTGTTCTGCACACATTTGCTGTGTGTTCTTAGCTTAAAGGTCGGGGAAATCCTCCACAGGTAGTATTATTATTTAAATATAAATGTAAATATATAGTTTTTTCTTGCTGCAACCTTTCATAACATTGGACATAGGCAGATCAGTATAGTGAACACGTTTTAACTTCTTGTGAGCCTGAAAACTGGTACTTACTGACTATGTAAGTAGTGGAATAACAAATGATATTCATACTTTATTTAAAATCTTAACCACACATGTCAGACTCAAACATTTTGTATTTTCAGAAAGATACTTGCTTACTTACTCATCCTGTGATATCACCATAATATTAACAAAGGTTATGAGCAGAAAATCAGCTTCTGCTCATTTTACAATTATGCAACGTGAAATCCGACTGTAAAAACCTTCTGTTTTTAAGTTGATTGACGTTTTAGCTATTAAAGTAATTAACTTATCCATGGGAGCCTTGATGATCCAGAGCTGATCAGAAGCATTTTTGCTGTTCTCTCTTATTGTCAATCTGACCTAATCTTTCATTTTAACTTTAAGATGTATTTGAATGATGGCAGAAATGTGTGCAGAATGTGATAGTTTATTAAATATTCATTTGAAGCTGAAATAAAGTGTGTAATACACAAACTCCTCCAATCCATAGCTATGCATGTAACTTGACATTGTACAAGATCCCATTCCCCTCTTCCTCTTCCCGTTTAGTAGTCCCACTATGTGTTAGAGATTACTAACAGACTACCATCTAGTGGTAGCCAGCAGTGTTTATGTGCATTTGTTTTTCTGTCAGCCAATTGTCATGTCGTTTATGATACAATGACTGTTTCTCAAACTTTGATTAGAGGCCTAAAGAAGAAAAAGGTAGTTGACGCAATAAACCTGACATCACACTGGTCTAAAGGAAAAACTAGCTTGTTTGCTGAGTCAGTATCACAACTCTTGCTTGCAAATATGGAAAATGTGTACCACCGTGCGGGCATTTTGTATAAAATAATTACAAATCTCATATTGGTCAGTAGACAAAAAACAGGCAACCCAGGTTTTAATCATGTTTGGTGTGTGTGAACACCTTTAATGGTATTTATTCAACTAACCTTCCAAACATAAATTCTGAACTTAAAAGCACTTCTTGTCTCTAAAACAGAATGTTTTATGTAAGTTAATGTGTGTTACTACAGGGAGAAACTAGCTAGTAGTGTTACTATTGATGATTTTACACTTAAACTTTAAAGTGCACGTGAACTTTAACTACAATGTCTTTTCAGGTTGAAATGATCCAAAACTCACAATAGGAGGTTCAAGAGATCTGCAGTCAGGTGATGGGTTTGGGTAACACATTCAAAACTAGTGACAGAATCTCAGTACAAATGTACAAATAGGAGAAACGATGCCCTTGTTTTTCCCAACCCAGATTCTGTGAGTCACTCTGTTGGGTTTTGTGCTCACTTGTGTCAAATGCTCTTCTCTACAAACTGATGAAATTCATTCAACATTTTTTTCTAGTACATGAGTACACATTTCCAAGCCAACTGTATACCTTATTTTACTTTAAGGTAACTTTCTTTGTCCACAATATAGAAATAATTGATAATTTACTTCTATATACCTATCCATATCAACACTATCAAAGTATTGTTAGCGGAAAAAAACAGCACGTGTACAATATAAATAAATATGTTAGACTGACAGGGCCTATTTACACCAAGGATAAAGACATTAAAATCATGGCAAATGAACAACATTTTTCATTAGCATTTTAAAGGGTGTGATATCAGCCATGAGCTTTGCTTGTGAAAACGACCTTAACCCTTTAATAAAAGGAAGGCATATGCAACTGATGTAAGTCAGTGGACAATGGCAGTTTGATCACACAATATGCATAATCATTCCTAAATATAAAAGATAGAGCTACAATTACAATACAACAAAATGTTTGAGTGTCAGGCCTTTCTATAGTTTCTATATATACCACATTTTACAAGAAGGACAAACAATAAAGCTCTTCACAAGAATCCTGTGTCTGTTTAGGTTAGGTTAGGATTACATCGAGCATTTGTCTCACGGTCAGATGAACAAAGACGTTTGAAAACCTGTCGTCCCCAGACCTCTGACTCTGCCTCTTCCATTAGGGTTAGAGTGCTGGTATCGTAAAACGCTCTAGTACAAAACTGGTTTCCAAAATGGCTAATTGACAAAAACGTATTAGTGAAAGTGGCTAGGCTATGAATTGGTACTAGGGATTAAACAATGTGTGTGTGTGAATAAAGTGTGTATGAAAGACAGAGTCAGAAGTGTCACACATTAAGGGGAATGTAAAAGAGAAGTTCCTTGTTAGGAGCAAAATATAACATAGTATGAAAATATTGCCCAGTAAGAGCCACAATAAAAGTAACAATATTGTTGTTGTTGTTTCTGGTGTTTAACTGTCACATTCTACAATAGCTAAACAAAATGTTTCACTGTTAAAGCCATGCCGTTCATTTGAAATATTTTCCTGTCAGCAGAATGACCTCATCTCTGTTAGCATTTTTTAAAGTATCTATTCATGAAGCAGCTCATGTAGACAGTTGGCTGATTTGAAGATGTCAGGTACATCACTGTCCAGTTTACAGATGACCTTGTAAATGGCCTTCTTCCAGGAAGGGTCGACATCCTTTCCTGCCACAATGGCATTGAAGAATTCCCTAAGTGTGAGCTGGGATACCTCAAGGAACCGCTCTGGAACCTGGGAGAGAAAGGAGAAAACAAGGTTGTCATAGTAATCACTTTCATTTACAGGTTTTTTACTATCACCTCTGCCATCATTTCAGAAACTTGTGGTCATTTTTTCAGAACTCTCGATGGAAATCAAAACAAATTAAAATACACTTTATTTTCATTTGCTTGACTACTAAGCATAATCTGAAGTTCATTTGTAAATTGAACATAAAACACAAGTTAAAAATTACACAACATAACGACATTCTATGAAAAGGTCTGTAATATGTTCTAATTGTTCACAAGGATCCAGCTTACCAGCGTTGGAAAATGTCTCTCAGTCTAATGTTAGTCAATCCTGAGTTTGAATCTGCATTTACAAAGCTATAAAAAGGTCTGTAATATGTTCTGATTGTTCACAAGGATACAGTTTTAAATACATTTTAGTCAATCCTGAGTAAAGTATCCAATATTGCACTAATTGATTGTAACAAAATGTTAGTATGTGGTCTTTTTGCTACTTCTGTTTGTGTCAGTAGATGGCACTGTGATACAACTTGGAGAATTTATGCTGTTTTGCCATGCAGTGATTTAAAATGATTTTGGACTCTCAACAAATTCTAAGCTTATTGTTTGGTAGCACAGAACACCATCAAATACTAATATTCTAGTAGTCATCTAAGCAGTCATATGTTGTTTCCAGACCAATACAAGCAATACCAATAGGATTATATTGTTTTGATTTAAAATGTACACAGTGGAACGGGTTTGTCTTGGATCAGGTCACATACGATTGACTGACATCTGAGATGCTGTCTTTGTAATCAAACCACATATGATATCTGAAGTGCAGCTTTTACAAGTAAACTTGAGGTGGCTAAGAGATAATGTTACGACAGCTTTGCAAGAGCGTGATCAAAAAATGTATTTTGTGACTCAAAGTATGAAACTAAAAAGCATTTCAAAGAGGAGTGTGTTTTCTAATCCAAATACAACAGTTAAGCAGAATTACTTTCCATAGGGAATCACAAAATGACATTCATTTGAGATGGAGAAGTGATTTGATTTACTCTCTGCTTGTAGAACTTTGACTCGCAGTCATTGATTTCACATTTAAGCAACAGCATATTGAAAATACCAACTCCTTAAACAAAAATAGCAATTCCTCAACAAATACATAATGTTAAAATGTGCAGGTGAACTGTGAATGCTTCTTTATTGCTATAAATACTGATAATTTTAACCCTCCTGTTATCTTCAACTGTAAAAACATCCTTTGTCCAAGGGTCAATTCTTCTATTTTATTTGTATCTCACGCGTATCTTGGCTCAGGTCTTGCACCTCGTCAGTGAATTATTGCATCTCTTTGCAATCAGCGTTGGAAAAGGTTCCCGCCTCCTACTACGTTAACCTGGGCAGTTACAAGTATTGCCCCACTTCCGATCTTACTTGCGAACGGTGGACGTGGAAAGTAAAAAGAAGAGCCATTATATCGACTTTTAAACCTTCAGAAAATTTTTGTAATTTAAATTCCTACCTAAGTTTATGTCAGATACTTTGTCTCTGTGTGGACAACATAAAAAAATAATATTTCTTTATATAAATAATAATAACAATAATTTCTTTAGGGAGATCAAACATTGAAGTGGGTGAAATTGATCCCAAAGATAACAGGAGGGTTAAGCATTGCAACATAGTTTCACTTTATTCATCCACATGTGACCACATTTAAGCTCTGTGTCTGTTTCGTGTGTGTGTGTGTGTGTGTGTGTGTGTGTGTGTGTCTGTTGGGCTGTCTCCCTGAGACAATAGTCAGGGTCATCTGACAGTGAGGCAGCTAGTGGTATCACATGTCTAGATTGAAGGCCACTTCTTTGTTTCTCTGCCTATTGTCTCAAGGCTCAAGACACAGCTCTGCTTAGCCAGGGACTCACTAGGGTGCTCAAGCCCATAAACAGGCACGCGCACTCCGGCCCTTGTGACACCCATCAGTCTCAATAACAAAGACATTGCCTTTATCTCCGTGACGGCTTTAACACACAAACTCACACACACCATCATCATCCATTACCATACTATTTCCAAGAGACACTGAGTTGTGTCCCAGAGACAAAACCACCTGCCAGCTTCTGTCAATATAATTATAGCTATCTTTCTATCTATGGCTGCTGCTCAGTAATTATCGTTTTTTCCCATGTGAAAGATAGAGAGAATTGTTGTGAATGTGAACTTGTGACTCTATAAAGTTTTGCTAGTTTTTGTGTTAAGTGTGTCAATGTGTTTTCATTAGTGATGCCAGGTGCACACCCAGTGTTCTATAACTCAGTGACACAGATCTATTCTCCATGGAGTGGGTTTTACAAAACATGTACTTCAATTCATACAGATTTTCAGTACATTCACAGTGCTACCCATTGGTTTGGTTTCTATGGACGTCATTAAAATCCCATAAGCACTTTCTGTAGCTTCCATAATATTGCCTCAACCTAGATAATGATAATAACAGCTCCTTGAAAGGATTTATAAGCATTTAGGGCAAGCAATGTCCACAAGCATAACCATTAACTACTAGTTCACTTCTATTAGGCATTGGTTTACAGTGAGTGTACAAATTCGAATTACAATTAGCGGTGTATCATTTAAAGAGCTCCACATTGGAGACGTTATACCCAACTTTGTAATGCACTGATTAAGTCTTTCTATTAAGTATTTTTTATCATAGGTCCCACTGGCTATCCTTCTAACGTCTACATTTTAATTTGAGCACTTCCAGTTTTCTAGAGAAAACCTTTTTCATTTCTAGTAGCTTTTGTCCATCATGATCCCCACCCACTTTGCAAAAGATTCAGAGAACAAAAAAAG
>JAVQIZ010070453.1:0-10280 GCA_036023535.2 Galaxias brevipinnis
GCTGCAGATATTGATACCGCTACCCCCCTCCAGGAGCAAAGGGAAATGAATGGCGCTATTGTAAACATCTGCTAAGGCGGTACTCAAACTCGTTACAAGTCGTTCCCGACGCTCTCAACACTCCCTGGCGTTATTTGCTATCTATTTCTAACAGGGCCTGTCGACTTGAATAGGCTCCTCTGGTACCTGCCAAGACACTAGAGCCAGCGCTGCAGGTAAACGGTGTTGTCAGTGTGGAGTCGGGTGGGACGTGACAGATAATTAAGTTAACCGCTGGCCTGACTTCCCCCGCGCACCCCGGGGCTGTCGTAGTAGTAATACAGCAGTAGCCTGTTGCCGCCCGCCCGAGCCACGAGCTCCCGTCTCCCAGAGGAAATGACTCAGCCCTGCCCACAGTGGGACTGCCTACCTCAACGACCCGCGCGGAGCGCCGACCTCGATTAATACCTGATGCGTTATGCTAGTGTATGTCTGCATGAGAGGTGGATGTGTAACAGATGAGGCAGAATGGTGCTGTAATGTGCCCCCCAGCAGTTTCCGACAAAGAGATCTGGGCTTAGCGGGTGTGTGTGTGTGTGATATGTGTTGGTAGGGATTGTATCACAGTGAGGACGTGATCTGCGTGCATCTCTCTGTTTATTAAATTCCCCAGTCCATTTCACTTTAGTTTTGCTCGTGCAAAGCACTTTGTGACTTTTGTCTGTGAAAAGCGCTATACAAATAAACTTTACTTACTTACTTACTTTCTTACTAAATGAGATTGATGTTTCACACAGTTGACTCTGCCATTTGGGGGCTGTGCCAAATAAAGTTGTTCTTCAGTAACTGTCTGTCTTCTCATTATTATTTATTATAAGTCAAACTCGAGATGATAGTCAGCCAACACAGTGTGGAACAGTCTGACTAGGGACTACATCCACATATTTGCTGCACATGGAATAATTTTTGTGTCAAAATAATGTTTACAAGCAAAATCAATACTTTACTTCATATAAAAGTGAAGTGAAATTTGTAAGCAGAAACAATTGATTTATGACCAAATATCTCGAATTATGGAATCCTTTTCAGATAAAGAGGCAATTAGTTCCAATAATTGATCATTCCTATTTTTTTTTTTTGGGGGGGGGGGGGGGGGGTTGTGTGTGATTTATGTAATCTTGATATCTTTGACACAAACATTGCAGCTGTAGACTGCGCCAAACGGCTAGTTGAAGCTACACACTCAGATACCTTCTTTTGAACAAACAAGAAGAGGAAAGGTAGTCTCCACACTGTACTGTGAGCATGTTATATTATAGGAGACCTGTCACGGTAGTCTCCACACTGTACTGTGGGCATGTTATATTATAGGAGACCAGCACAATAAACCCCCATGGTACTGTGGGCATCTCACAGTTTAGGTGAGATGGTCTCTTATAAATGTACTTTAAAGGGACCATAATGTAAGATTTGGAATATTTCTTTGTCTAGCCTTGTTTTATCATTTAGAGAGAGGGTTTGTACCAACAACGTGAAAAAGTGAAATCTGGGTATTTTCTCTAGTTTACCTCTGACAACACATCTACCCTATTTTATAAGCTGCTCTGAATCGCATCGATTTGTGACAACATCTAATTGACCAATCACTACTCAGGCTAATATAAGTAAGGTCGAACCAGAGTCTTTTACCGTCTCTTCTTACCAGCTCTGGGTTGAACTGCTCCGGCCACAGCCATTACAAAAGCGAAATGTTACTATCCTAAGCCCATAACAGAGCTCTAATGAATTTAAAGAGCAATGGACGTAAACTCGCGTTCACTACTGAAAACAGCATGTGAGTTGAAAGTGAAGACAGAGACCTAGAATCATTAATAAAAAACATAACATTTTTTTTTTTGTGTTCAAATATTTTAGTGCTTCATAGTCACTAAGGAATCCAACAAAAAGTATGATTGTCTACATTATGGGTCCTTTAATATTGGAATAAAATGTACACGTTTTGTTTTGACGTTTTTGTCAAAATTATCAAGCTCACAAATGTCACACACAAGCATTTTTGTACTAATGCCATTCCTCCAGAAATTGTATAATGAAGCAAAACAAATTGCTAAATATATTAGCTTTTTGTGTTAATGTACCCATAGGCTACTTTGAGAAATGCTTGGGTATACAGTTTCTTATCACTTGATTTCAGTAAAAACGTTATTTGCTTGCAATGCTTTTGATTTTTCATCAGGAAGGCAGATTGTTTTAAATTGTATGTCTAAATGGAAGCTACAACTTATATCGGGTAGTGACGGTGCTCCAAAAACGAACACTAGATGGCATATAAACCTTTTAGGAAAAATTGTCAGCAGACATTCATAAAGGCATAACACTCTATTTTGGATGCTATAATGCAATGTATAAAGAATAGGCAGTTTGCTGAATGATTTAATCAAATTTGATTTTCACTTCCTTCACTGGGATAAGATCTTGAATACAACTTGGTATGAATAATCAAATAAGACAGAACGTTTGGTTTTATGTGTGATGACAATATCAACACCAGATGGCGCCACAGTAACTCACATGAGTCATTCTCCAGTAAAGCCATGCATTATAGTAAAGCTAGCCTGCGCTGCGGTTTCTGTTAAGGGTTAATTGAAGGCAGCAGACGACAGACTGACGTGCAGATTGAAAGTGCTGACAGATGTGTGTGTGTGTGTGTGTGTGTGTGTTGGGGGGGGGTTAGACATGCTGTCATCATGTCTGTGACTCTGTCAGACCTGGTTTGTGTGTGTGTGTGTGTGCGGGCGTGTGCGTGAGTGTGTGTGTGCCATCAGTGCCCTCAGCTTTCAGATTTAAGCACACCACAAGACCTGCTGATCCTCATTCATCAGCAGCAAGAGCAAACACACTTATCAATCATTAAGACCCTTAGGGGGTCGGCATAGTAATTAGCATCACGTCTTGCCTCAAGAGAGGTGAGAAACATTACAGGTTAGAAGAGTTGCATAAGAATACTTGTATACTGCTAAAACATGCATTGCTGACCTGTGAAAACAACAATAACTAACAGTTAGACACTGTTAACATTGAGCATTCAAAGTCTTCCGTTCTCCAAATGTCCTATCTGCCCTCTCCCTATCTATAAGAACGCTATTGCTTTGCCACCTCTCAATAATAGACACTTTCTCCTTTTCAAAACCGGGCCTTTCTCCTTTTCAAAACCGTGTGACCCAAGTGACGGTCATCGGAAGTCACTCCATCGCTGTAGGTGAATGTGAACGGTTAATGGAGTCCATTAAACGCAGATTAAGTAGTTCAGGATGTAACTTTCATAAATGACCTTTGATACCTTTGAGTCACACACTGCAACTAAAACACAAACAAAAGGTCATACTGGCAATAGACCTCTTGATATAAGGATGTACTCTTAAAGTGGACATGTGTATGTCCTTTAAATAGATTAAAGCTGTCTGTCATTGTTTGAAAACTGGATTTTTTGTCTAAATAGATGTAGACTTTGAGGCTGCCTTAATCATAGTCCATTCATGCATTGGACATCTATTATTCTGGTAGTGGAGGTTAAACTGCCAAATACACGTGCAAGTAGCCTTTGAGCATTTTAAACGTAAATCCTTTATCCAAGAATATGTTTTCTTATCACCTTAAAACAAATACAACACAGCCATTTGTTGCTGGACCTCCATTGAAATAACTGCCGAATAGAACAATGCTCGTGTTTGCAACAAAAGAAAACATAACTAGACTTTTTGTTACTCTACCATCATGCGGGCTTGTGATATGTTGTGACCAGTTACAATACGCCATATTGTGACCATATTGTAAAAAAACTGTAAAATAAAATAAAACTAAATAGTAATAAAAACAAACAAACAAATAAATAAATAGTAAACAGACAACAAATTGAACCATTTCACTTAGTCTGCACGTTCACTTCCTTTGGTGCAGTGCCCTTTACCATCTCAAACTAGCTACCTATCAATGGGTAAATGATTGATTGACAAGGGCACACTGCAGATAGTAAAAGAATGAGAGCTATTAATTACGTTTAAAAGTAGTACACAGACTGACCAAGCAAGGTTCACATTGGGTTACAGTGATGCGATGGGGAAAAGCCCTGCTTACGTGTGTGCCAGAGCTCAACGTTATGAACCTGTTTTATCCATATTGACTGATTCACCTGCAGCCCCTAACCCATTGAACTCATCAATATCAGCATACAGTAACTATGTGGAACGAGACAACGTGAAGGGCTTCGGTGAACTGTTATTGAGATTGGTCAAGACAACAGGGTGATAAACGCTATCCTTTTTTTCATCTTCGAAACACTAAAGAAACATTTTTATCTGCTCTATGTAAAGTTGAACAACTCTGTTATGTATGTATTTACTGTTATATCTTTGTAATGTAAGTGTTTTATATAATACTCCAAATGTGTTTATATGCTGCTGGGTAACAATTTAGTTTCTCAGTAATGACTGCAGATTTTCAGTTATCTTTTTCTAAATGTTTAAACTTTTTCCCATGGTAGTTAACAGGTGTCTTTCAGCATCAGACCTTCAATGGAAGCATGCAATTTTGTATTTGACCCATGCTTTGTGTGAAAAAAAGGTTTCAAAAGCGTCCTTGGTGTTTTAGAAAGGCACTCTTAAATTAACGTCTGTGATTATTATTGATGCTGTTATTCTACCAATTTGATTTTCATGCCAAGAGTCTTTTTTGACTGTCTCATTGGTAGCTAGTCTTAAGCCATGACTTAATCCAAGTTCGGTCAATAGTTCCAACAGATATTCTTAGTCTTTGTTCCGTTACCAGGAAGGATCTTAAGTGCATATTGACCATAAAACTCTAGGAAATATCGTTCTGTTACACTGTATTCAACAAAGATGTTAACCACTGTAAATTGTGCAACCATTATTGTCATGGGACGGTCATGGTGACGGTAAATGGACCAGGGAGTTGCCAGTGAACACGAAAAGGATTATGCACACACAGAATCAAAAGTTTCTCTTCTTAAATATACGTTTATTTTGACTCTTCCTCATCCCTAGCGACAGTATAAACAGACATCATGTGATTATGTCTGTCTCTGCCTTCCCCTCCCACCCCCCCTCTGGCCTCACTGTCTCTATGAGTCACACTCAGAAGTCGGACATAGGAGATCGGCTTCTGACTACAAAAAAAGCTCTGGTTTCTTTCAACCTGAAACCGAGTAGATGTATGGACAATGGTGGTATACGGGGAACTGAGACGCTTCGAATATGTCAAGCGAAGACATATGTAAACAGCATGGATGTAGCGTTAACTTCCTCCAGAAAGGTTGGGTTGCATTCCATTCAAGTAGTGGGGCATGAATTATAAATAACCTTGACACAACTAGACCCTGAAAAATCAGCCTTTTCATACAGTGTTTTCAGAATAACTTTTTTTTCCTTTTCCCCAGCAGTTTAGGCCCAAGCTACCAATCCAAGTGGTTCAGATCAAAGCAAGGGTTCAAATAAAAAAAGAATAGTTTCCCAACAAGTACTGTGGTGCCATCAGCAAAGCGAAACACTTGTAAACAGTTTCTTTTGAACCCAAAGGCCCAGTCTGGCCGACACCTGTCGGACGCGAAGGTAACCACAGAGGAAGTCGTTGGATGGAGGCCTTCCTGGCTTTAGCATGCCCTCCTGGGAAAACAAACCCGTGTCTGACCTCAAACTCCACTCGGAGGGATTCTTGACTTTGCTGCGAGGTGCAATGTTTCCCGACGAGTGGGAGCGTCACGCCTCCGTGACAGAGCAGGGAAAGACTGTCTCTCCAGCCAAGCAAACCTTCAAGAGGGTAGCACAAGCGGTGGTTGGGTCAGTCGGGGGAATCTTCTTATTTCAATTTCAAATTTCTTACTCACATGACACAATTATCTAGCCATTGGGTCCTTCTTGTTCATTTCTGTCTTGTGCTTTTCAAAGGTCACACCAGGGAAAATGTTTGCAGCTGGAGTCCATTTGTCTTATTTGGGACTTTGACTGTGCTCGTAATCATCCTCAGTGTATCATGCCATGTTTTTGTACAAATGAAGACTACAATAGATAATGACAGCCCTTTACTTTGATGTGTAGGAGATACAGAATATAGAAAGGGCTGAGTGGAGTGGGTGAGAGAAGAGGAGGCAGGATTACACATCCAATTTTTATGTTCTTACAGCAGGGCTCTTTGGCTTATTCATTTCTGCCTTTGTGGAACCAGATAGTTTACATAGTTACATATGTCTTTTATGCCTACACTTGTCTGCATTACTCACCACGTGCAATTTGTGACCTTATTTCCTTTGAATTTGTGTACGCTGTTTATATGAGAGTCTGTTTGCTTTTCAGTATCTCAAAAGCCCAGTGTGTCTACAGTTTATTGGAAACTCTGTCAACACAGGATACAACCATAAAAAACAAAGTGCAGATCTGAATAAGAAACTGACATGCATGTCCATGAAGACTGGAGTCAAACGCTTTGATTTCAGGGAAGAGGAAAGGGTCAGGGGGGAAAAAGGTGGGGGATGGGTCAACAAATCGCAGCATGGAGATGTTTCTGACAGGAACAGCTGAAGGCATCACCAAGGTGAGGGTTATTTGGACCGTTTCCTTTTTCATTTCTTTTTTTATTATCTTACTCTTGCTCTCTGACTCTTGAGACAAACGATGTGGGGCATGGTTTGTAGGTCGATTGGGGGAAAGTATTGTTTGTAAGTCATATATTTTATGAATTCTGCCCTCTTCAGAAGTGAGACACTTTGCCAGGCATTGTTGTGCAGGGGGTTTATAATAATCTTTATTTAGTTTATTTAAGCAGGTAAATCAACTGAGGACAAGTTATCTTTTGCCGTGACTACCCGGTCAAGTGACAGACAGCATGATTAACAACATCACAAACATAAGTAAAAGTGCACACAATTGGCAAGTATAATGATTCTTAAAAGCAAATACATGAGTCAGCAAGAGTTTAGTAAGCTGATTGTATAACTGAGTGTTCTGAGTGGAGAGAAAGAGAGAGAAAGAGGAAGTAGGTTAAGGACAAGGCTGATAACTGAGCTATCTCAGTAATGTAATGTACACTGGCAACTGGAAGTTGGTCATGTGCTTACTCCTCTTTGCTGGATGCAGGTCCCATGTGAGCCTTGAACCTTTGAGATTTGTTTTCACGTTTTGGCAGATAAATAAATCAAATGCTTTGAGTGAAGGTGCTCTCTAATTGAGTGTCCTAGGGCCTAGTATTAAGCCTCTCAAAAATCTTTGGAAGCCTGGTGAACACCAACCAATCAGGAAACTGGTTAAAAGCGTGGCTCTATCGGAGCATTTTGACCTTACATTACCAAGCTAACGAATGTGTCTTGCCGCACAGGTTAAGTGTAAACATAATTTGAATGGATGGACTTAGGAGAAAGAGTTTGGAGGAATCAGAGACTCAGGAGGTTGACTTTTGGGCTGTTGTGATTCAAATTCTTCCATATTTTTGGCTAATTATCTAGACTTACATATTGCATCTTTAATAGTTAAAGGGTAACCTCCATAGTTCCTTTATGGGAACCATTAAACACCAATTAAATTGTTACGGGTTATCCAGCCGTTGGCTGTTTGATCTTTGGGTACTAATCTGTCATTCTTGTTGCTGTGAGTTTAGCCTCAGACTTTGCCTCGTGGTGACTCGTTCATAATTGTCCCCCAGCAGTAAAAAAACCCATGTTTAACAAGCAGCCAGCCAACTGCGGAAGGGCCTATAGAAGAGATCTCGGTCGCCGCGCTTATGAAAATATCTTATGTCATTTACAGGCCACCGTATTCCACTCATTGATACAGATTGGTTCGTCGTCTGTCTTGGATGGATGAGAGCATCACCCTGTGTCACACGTTCTTGACTGAGCCAAACTAGATCAGAGGCATAATAGGCTGGGTTGGTTTGAATCATTTTAACAGGGCTCCCACTCTCCATGGCCATTCCTCTTTCTCTTCCTTTTTTATTTCTCACTCCCTCTCCTTCTCTCACTCCTCCCCCTCCGCATCTCTGACTCACGCTCAAACCTACAATTTCATTTCAGCTCTCCCGTGTACTGTAAATATTTCTTTCAGTCTGCCCCATCTCTCTCCATCTCAATTCCATTTTACAAAACCATCCACGGAATACATGCAGTGCTTTTGAGCAGAAGCGGAAAGAGCTTGTGGCCTTGGGAAGAGGGACCTGCGGTCTTTGCCACACACGTCTATGGTGTGTCAGGACAACCTGGAGTTAAACATTTCCTCCCCGAGCTGTAATTAAGAAACATAATCTGGCCTAACCACTGTAATTCACGGGACCTCTAGGCCCAGAGGGGGCCAGTTACTGAGGGGGAGGGAGAGTTCTGCCCTTTGTAATTTAGCTTGACTTTTAATGATGTCTACAGCTGGGATAGAGATGTACTCTATGTGAAACCTGACACTTAAATTAGTTTATACAGGCAGGCATTTTGTCACATTGTGATGGGGCTGGTTGCCATGTTGGAAACTTCCCCAGGATAAATGGTGAACTTGGTTACAGTACGTCAGTGTTTGCCTTGAGCCTCTATCATCACTTATCTAAACAATGGTTTTGATGACAACCATTTTCCTCCTGTGTGGATCCTCGTCTTGGGCTGGATAGCAAGAGTCCCAGTACAATGGACGCAGTCTGTGTAATCATCTAACAAAGGCCCTTTCACTTAGTAGCGAAGCAAGGCTTATGCTAAAACCAGATAAGCCGCTGGGTTTTTACACTTGTCCTGAGAGGAAACCATGTAGACTTGTTCTACTTAAATCAGTCTACCTTCTAAGACAAATCCACAACAACAAGCAGACGCAGACGTGCCTTCACATGCTCCTCGAACGCTCCTACGTCGGTTAGGCTATGTTTGGTTCATACCGTGTGGCTGCGTCATGTGAGGCCCCTAACCCAGGGAGCTGCTCCGGTTCCCTGGCTTTTATTAGGCGCTTGATTAGACCCACGTGACTAACCACAAGCTATTGGCACTGCCTGACTCACTGGCAGCCAAGCAGCTCTCTGCTGTACAATAACAAGGTACAGTTGCTAACTCTGCCAGGAACGAAGGTTTGCTGTAATGGCTCGTTTGGTTAGGTTTAGATTGTTGTTGGCTCCTCTCACCTAATTTCACACATAAAACCGTTGCGTTTGTCACAATGTTTGTTTGTTTGTTTTCTTCGACACTGTAGGCTGTGGTCTCCATTACCTCATGGAAACAAAATGCATCCCTTCTTACTTCCCACCGTAAGGTAGAGATTACTTGGTGAGAGAAAATATGGGGAGGGTTTGAATGAAAAAGAAGAAGAAGACACCAGAAAATGGAAAATGAAACCCTGTTGTAACATGAGAAGCAGAGCACATCATGACTCAATCACAGTGTCCCAGAGAATAAAAACGTTGGATCATATTTGAGGCCTGGACCTTTTTTTTTTTCCAGAGTGAGAAATGGAAAAGGAACTTCAGTGATTTGCACTGCTTTGAATGCAAACACAAATTAGAAAGACATTTTTTTCCCTCTGTTAAATCCACTGGCGCATGAAATACCCAATAGAACATTTACCACATCAAAGTGCTATTTACATTTCTATAATACACATTTCAGAGTAAGTGAGCGAAAAGAGAGAGGGAGAAAGAAATTAAAGCGGTCGCTTAAAACAAAAACAGGTCCGCTTTCGTGAACATTCAAAGGAAGAGAGGGGCTCTGACTCTTGACGCAGTCTTGTGTGGTCCCTGCCTCTCTCTCCCTGCCTCTCTCTCTCTCCCCTCTCTCAGCCTAAGCCTATGAGCTGGCTAGGGCCCTTTTCTTGCAACACACCCTGGGCTTTAAAAGGCTGAAGTTGAAGTCTGTGGAGGCGCAGTCTATCTCTCTCTCTCTCTCTCTCCCCCTCTCTCTGTCATCCTGAGTGCTGCGTGGGACGCCTCCAGGACTCTAGGGATGGAGGTGCCGCACGACATGGCCCCCAGGCTCCTGCTGCTATTCCTGGGCCCGGTGCTGTTCGCCATGGGGGGTGTGATGGAAGATCAAGGTGAGGACACAGCAGTTGTATTGTCCCTGACGGTACGATTAGCGCTGCGTGGGTGACAGATGTAGGCTGTAACAGGTAACCTCCAACGTTGTAGTGTTGGTGAGTGCGTGACTCGAGACTGTGTGAGTGTGAGACAAGAATGAGCATGCATGTTTTGTGGGACTGGGGAGGAGGGAGGGGGGAGGGTTGTGATTTTGTGTTGGAGTTTGTGTGTGTGTGTGTGTGCGTGTGTGTGTGTGTGTG
>JAVQIZ010070463.1:0-10517 GCA_036023535.2 Galaxias brevipinnis
CAGAGGCCTCTCACCACCTCCTCCTCGGCCCTAATGCAGATTTATGGGCTCCCCTCCTGGCCCTGCCGCGCTCCACAGGTGATATTTAGGTTTCCCCGCGTTATATTCTCTCCTTCCAAAGAGAGAGAGAGAGAGAGAGGGAGGGAGAGAGAGAGAGAGAGAGAGAGAGGGAGAGAGAGAGAGGGGAGGGGGACGACAGGACGCGCCGCTGTGACTGGAGCCGTGTGTCGCTCCGGGTTTGGACTTTCTGCCGGCCCTCCCTCTCCCTCTCTCCACAGGAACATCCAGCTTGAATCCATCAGGGAAGACGGGAGGAGAAAGGGGCTGCTGGGCCGTTACCCGGGGAGAGGCAGCACAGGGAAGGGACAGGCCCCGCGACCGCCACCACCCTGGAGAGAGACAACAAAGAGGACCAGTGAGACGGAGCCTGGACGGGGGCGGACGGGGCCCAGAGGATGTGTGTGTGTGTGTGTGTGTGTGTGTGTGTGTGTGTGTGTGTGTGTGTGTGTGTGTGTGTTAGCGGAGGAGGGAACAGGGAGGATGTCAACGTGTCCCTGGGGCGGCCGATGAAAACACGGTCCCAAACAGGCTGGGCCTTTGACGTTGAAGGAAGGAGGAGAGGAGGAGGAGGAGAGGAGGGGGGTTACCGATGTAGGGGGGAGTATTTCCTCTCTCTCTCTCTCTCTCTCTCTCTCTCTCTCTCTCTCTCCCTCTCTCTCTCTCTCTCTCTCTCTTTTTTTATTCCACTCCCTCACTCACTCACTCCCTGCTCCCTGCAGCGCGGCTCAGACTTTAGAGCCCACATTAAATTCCTGTCGACAGGCGGAGGGTGGGAAACGGGGGCCTTCTGCTGCCGTCGCTGTTCCCCTGCAAGCCCTGCGGGAGTGTCGCCCTCTCCTGAACACACCACTTTTCTGCTCCCCCTCTCAGTTTCCCTCCCTCCCTCCCTCCCTCCCTCCCTCCGCCTTTTCTCCTCTCCTCGACGTCTCCCGGTTGTTTGGACAAAAGGGACCGTTCCCGCTCTGCTCTCCGGCGCCTGGCGTGCGCAAGCAAACAAACAGAGGCGGAGGGTGGGAAACACACACGTTCACCCTGGCACACACACACCCACACACACACACACACACACACACACACACACACACTCCTTTAGCCTGAGCACATAGAAAGATGACAAATGGAGGGAGAATGTAAGCAGTTCAAAACAAATGGCGGCGTTGCCTTGGAACACCGCGTCAGGCCGTGCCTAAACAATGACAGAGTGCTCGTCTGACAGCTCCATAGAAACTGCCAGCACCAAGGAGGACGTCTCCCTTTCAAAAACCAGCCAATCAGGAAGAGTGCCTGGTGTGATTGGCGGGCCTGCAACATAGCTCTGTCCCCCCTTTGACAGCACGGTAGTAAAGGTGGCCCGACCTCGCCAATTCCACCGCGTTAATGTAGCTTAGCAAAGTGGTAAGGCGATAGCCCAGCCAGAGCTCTGTAAACATAGGTGGAGGCTGGAGTGCTGCCTCTCACCCCGGCCACGGGAGACCGAGCCAGACTAGCTCACACACGGGACCTGGCATTACTGTCCCAAACACGAACTGCGCAGACAGCACGGTGCGCGTGTGCATGTGTGTGTGTGTGTGTGTGTGTGTGTGTGTGTGTGTGTGCACATGAGCTCAGAACAGGAACTTGGATGTGAACGGGCGGAGATTTATAGGCCTTGCCGTCGGACTATCCCGGGGATGTGGCGGGGGCCAGCAGGGGGATCTGCTCCACGTCCTCTCCGGTTTCTCCAGGTCAGCGTTTTGTCCTCGCTGAGACATTACCTGGTGACACGGGGCATTAAAAGACTGATTTGTCGTCTTCCCTCCTCACTCTCTCCCTCGGCCTCTCCCCTCCTCGTCTCTCGTTTTCTCTGTCTCCTGCTTAATTCTTTTTCCTGACTGCTGTTTCTTTCCAGCCCGCGTCTCCCTTTACCCGGCTACAGTAAAACTCTATACCGCCGCGCACCTTTAACTGCGTGTCTACCGGTCTGCCCTGTGCTGTGTGTGTGTGTGTGTGTGTGTGTGTGACTCTTTGGTGGTGTCTGGTCTACCCTGTGCTGTGTGTGTGTGTGACTCCATGGTGGTGTCTAGTCTTCCTATGCTGTGTGTGTGTGTGTGCGTGTGTGTGTGTGTGTGTGTGTGTGTGTGTGTGTGTGTGTGTGTGTGAGACTCGTTGGTGGTATCTACCCTCTCCTGCAGCTGGACTCACCGTGGCATTTCATGTTGTGGGGGAAACGGGGGCAATTTAGTTCCCACGCGTCTCTGAACAAACGCCATGCGGACCACACACACACACACACACACACACACACACACACGTAGGCAGCACCTTGGTCTGCGGTGACCACTCTCTACCGCGACCTCGAGTAACACAGCTTTTCCTCCGGTCAGTTGTTGATTTTACCGTCACAGCAAAGACTCCATTTCAGAACACTTCCCCTGGACTCTCACTATTCCACTGATTCTAACCGGACTCCAGAGAACAGGCAGCGCACACTGATATCTATTGAAACCTGGTGGATAGTAAAAAGAGTCCTGGTATGGAGGGTGCAATATGGAACATAAAACAGCATAACATTTGGGTGGAGAGAGAGAGAGAGAGAGAAAGAGAGAGCGAGAGAGAGAGAGAGAGAGAACATATCCAGGATTCAGACCTATTAGTTATACATGAGAAGGACTCGCTGATATTTAATCTTTTGGTAGCTCAGACATGACTAAAGCCAGGAGAGGGATGTGTAGAAGTTTTTAAATGTTAAGGCCATCGCTGGCGTATTTCATTTTGTGGCTATCGGCTGTGTGTGTGTGTGTGTGTGTGTGTGTGTGTGTGTGTGTGTGTGTGTGTGTGTGTGCGCGCAGAGAACTACACTGACGTTCTGCCAGAGCATGTCCTGTTTCAGGACTCCGGTTACTGTTTCCACAGCTCCAGAAAGACATTTCGCTTTGAGGAAATTATTAAGTGTTATTAATATTTTGTCAGTGAATTCCTTATGTGGATGTGGATCTTAAACTGGGGCCAGCATGGTGTGTTTTGGGTGGATGACTAGCTGTGAAACCGCATAAGTGTCCTTGAGGCTGACGTGTGTGTGCGTGTGTGTGTGTGTGTGTGTGTGTGTGTGTGTGTGTGTGTGTGCGCGCGCGGCGCCCACTTGCATTGGCTGGTGCTGGGGAAAACCGCTGGGATCTCCTCCAACAGAACCAACTGTGGACTAGTTTGTTGACTCAACGTTGGTCAGAGGGGCAAAGTGTTGCCATCTCAGAACGAGTGCAATACAGAGACACACACTTAGAGAAAAAAAACACACACACACACAAATGCTTGTGCTTAAGGGTCTGCCACGTCTATCCACGGGGCAGTGCCGTTTGCAGCAGTGCTTTGTCCCCGCGGTGATCCGCAGTAGTTTCATACAATTTGGAGGACAAACAGCACTGGCAGCCATCTTGGCTCCGTGGGCCAAAGGGCCCCGGAATGGATCCTGGCTGGAGAAGAGAGAGCGAGACCACCGGCGCACTGCAGCAGCAGCAGCAGCAGCTCTGGGTGTAACCCATTCATCCAGCCAGTCCCTCTCCAGAGCCCCGGGCCTCGAAAATGGGCCTCTTTATTTTTCCCTCCCTCAAAATGGACGGGTGCTAAAGAGGCTCTTAGCCACAGCTGGCCGTGTTATTTTTAATTTATCGGATAAAGTCCTGGCTCTGGAAGTGGTCAGAGAGCTGCCGGTGTTTTTAAGCGGCCTGTAATCCTGCCTCGGACGTGCATTCATACTTCAGACAGCGAAACAGCAAAATGAGATCAACCAGCCCCAAACACAGTCAAGAGCCCGCCCACACACAGAACTGTTCTAACCTGCTTTCCCTTCTCAGTCCTAGCTGCTAGGTTCTGGAGTTTGAGTCAGTTATTGCTGCTTGGTAACATCAGCTTCGGTGAGAGTTTACGAGTATCTCAGAATCAGTTCTTTTTATGTGTACCCCTAATCTATTCACAAAAAAACATGTTCATAAAATTATGACATTCTTTTTTTAGGAATTTATGTGTTTTCAATAGAAACTAAAGGTAACATTTTATCTTTTGTATATTATTTGCCACTTATTCCTTTTTAAATGATCATGTAGTCGTCTGGATCATCGAGAATCTATTGTTTAATAGAGAGGGCAGGTTAAATTAGACGGCAGTGTGTTGCTGGAGAAATACGGGGAGCTGCATCTGGTGAATGGTCAATATCCTCGATCAATAATGTTCAAAGTTTGGATGCCATAGGGCCTGACAGATATGAATTGTATTATTCTTTTTTTTGTCAGAGTGAAGAATGGATCGGGTTGGGATTGTTGTGTTGGGGGAATTTCAACTTGATATTTTGTATTTTTATTTTTCCAGGCATTTGGGGGGTTGGGGTCAGACAAACTGCAGGCAGTAGAGAACTTCAGGTTCGACAGCGTACAGTCAACATCGCTACGAGTCAGCCTGCAGAAAAACAGAATATTAACAATCCGGACCGAACGTGATTCCTGTCTCTAAAATTATAAAAAGAATCTTCAAAGTTTTTGTTTTTTTAAAGTAGATATCGCAACATGACTCTTTAACCCTCCCATCCAAATTCAAAATGGCAACATCCTCGCTATCGACCTGCGTCTGCCTATTGAAGTCCATTGCCGAGGAAATGAATCCAACGGGTTCCGCTGGCCTGTAAATTGGAGCAGACAATTAGGCCGGGTCGTGGCTGTCAGTCAAGGCACTGCTGTAGCAAGGTGCTGCTCCGTGAGCTGGAATCAGGCGGGCCCAGGAGTAGCAGACAGGAGGCAGGTGGGGCCAGGCGGGGCAGGGCAGGCAGGCAGGCAGGCAGGCTGGCGGGGGGCCGGCAGCGTACAGCCAGGGCCTGGGCTGCTGCTCCACACACCATTGTACTGTTAGCCTGGAGACATTCTGTCAAAGCCTGCTCTGGCCTGACACCTCGGATCACAGTTTGATAGATGGAAGGGAGTGCCTCTCGCCGACCAGGTCCTATTAAGGTTGATGTTTTCAAAGTTTGGCGGCCGGGGCACTGGGGAAAAAATAGGAAGGACACCGGGAGGAAGTGGAGCCTGAGAGGGTCTGACACGCTTCAACGGCTGCCTCCCTCCCCCATCCCCCCTCCCCTTCTCCCCCCCTCCCCTCCTCCCCTGGCCGCGCTGTCGGGGGTCAAGGAGCTCCAGCCGGCTCCGGCCCCGGTCCTGTGTTTGTCTCCCACTTGCCGAATCCCTAACAGAGAGAGGGCGAGCCTGGAAAGCATGCTAAGCTGTGCACGTCTGACATGCTGTGCTGTCACGCATGCATACGCATCTACATCGACAAGCACATATACATAGATATAAACACATACATACGTAGCATTACATACATACATACATCATACATACATACATGCACACATACAGCCATACATACATACATACATACATACATCATACATACATACATGCACACATACAGCCATACATACATGCTTACATACGTACATACAAGTACATGCATACAGACGTACCGTCAGAACATGCACAGGTGCATGTTTACAAACCGGCATGGATGCGCGCCCGAACACACCTGCCCCGCGCACATACACATGTGCGCGTGCGCAGACACCCGAGCCCTTGTTAGGCGAGCGGGCCCTGTCCGGTGGAGCGGACGTCCATAGGGTTCCATAGGAGTCTGTTGTGCCTCAGCAGCACTCCCCCCTGGTCTGGATCAATGCTCTCCCGCTGTCACAGTGCAGTGAGCAAGCAGAGGAGGACTGGCAGACCTACAGAGGCACAAAGGCAGAGAGAGAGAGCAGGCAGTTAAGCCTCTCTGGCCTGCGTGGGTGTGTGTGTGTGTGTGCGTGCGTGTGTGCGTGCGTGTGTGTGCGCGTGTGTGTACTTCTAGTCATCAGAGAGTGTGTGTGAGAGAGAGAGAGAGAGAGAGGGGCGAGAGTGGGCAGACACGCTGCACCTTGACCACCTATTATGAAGCTCTTTGCCGCGATGTCAAGTGAAGGCAAGTTAATTGGGTGAAGCTGTAGAGCATGTTAGGGGCCGTACTTGAGGGCTTGCCCGGCTGACAGTTGAGTGTCAGCGGGACCCAGTCAAGTGTGGCTGAGAGACAGAGCCCTGTCACTGGGCCCAGCGCAGCAGGGCCGCCGCCGCGGCTGTTAGGGCGAGGGAGAGAGCCCACCCCGCCCCTGCATAGACACGCACACATACACACAAACACTCTCCTTCCCTTGACACCCTCATTGTGCGTTCACACTCCGCCACAAATAAAGTGCACTCCCCTCCTGTGGAAAAGTGGAAGAAGTACCTTGACTTGAATGGAAACACCTACTGACTTCCTGGATGGTGCTATGATTGGCAGCAGCATTGGCTTTGATGCTACCGGTGTTTAATTAAGCGTGCGGTCTCATTGAGGACAGATATCAACAAAGTTTTTATACAGCAATACGCAATTTGATTTAACATTTTAATTGTAAATAATAGGGGTTTTTTCCCTTCGTTTTATTTGGCTAAAATTTTAATATAAAGCTAGACACTGATGAATGATTAGCTATTTTCAATATGTTTTTCAATTAGCTCTAATTATGTAGTAGCTTAATTAAAATAGGACTACAGAAACCTGCTGAATCTTATCACATCAAGACTCATCTAAGTTAATGTGTTTGCCGATGAGATCACCAAAAAATTATAATAATTCAGTGATCCCACAGCAGGAAGGTAAACCACATTCAAAATACATTTGATATTTGTTTTCTCGTCATGGAAAGGGTCCTATAGTCAAACAGACGGTGGTGTATTGACAGCCCTAACCAGGACCTGTTCACAGAGGAATGTACCCCGTCAGGGTGATCCCCAGGGGGAGGGGCACAGTGTGCCCTCCACAGATAGGCCCATTCATCTTCCTAAAGCTCACATTCAATCTCCGTCACGCTGGCAGATGGAAATGAGAGTGTGAGGCCAGCGCTTTGGTACCATTCACTCCTTCAGAAGTGATACTCAGCACCCCACTCTCCCTCTCTCTCTCTCTCTCTCTGTCTCTCTCTCTGTGTCCCCCACCCTCTCACACACGACATAAAGAGATCCTAATTAGAGGGGATTGAATGATAGATGAGAAGAGGAGGGACTCGGGCCGACTCCCGTCATCGCTGTTTTACACGGCGTTGCCAGGGCCCCGGTTGATATTTGCCTGGAGACGTGAGGGGCGAGTCTGTGGCAACCTGATCCCCCGCTCCGGGCCCGTCTCAACGCGCTGGGCTCGCCATAATGGAGGCCTTATGAAACTGATGGGCCAGAACACGCTCTCTATTCTGCGCCGCACAAAGCATTTGACAAGGTTGTTAGGGCCTTGTCCGGCCGGCCACCCGACCATTAGGCTAATTCTTTGGGTTGGGGTCTGCATTGAGCCATGGCTTGAACGGAGCTTGTGGCGCCGTGGCCTAACGTTTGGATGTGCTATTCCGTAGCGCAGCAAAGTTTTTTCGTTCATGAAGGACAAATTGAATCCACAACTTGAGCATCCGGGAGGCGTGCGGAGCGATTTTCCTCGCTCGCTCTCCATAATGAAGGCGGTTGACTAAAGTATGAGGACGTGTCTGATACATCGGATCAAATCCAAGCCTGCAGCGAGACACAAGCCCTTTGACACCGAATTAAGCACTCGCCACGGGCGCCGCAGACATAATTATGTTAATGAGATTATCCGTGCTAACAATGCAATATTTACAATGCAAAGCATCTCATTCAGCCATGGCGCTCCTTTTTAGACGGCGCCCGGCCGCAAATATTTTATTTGAAAGGAAGAGAAAAGAAAAAAAACAAAACGAGTTGAATTAGAGTTTTAACCCCGGTAGGTGCCGGAGTGGTCTACAGCACTTAGCGTGAGCTCTTTTTCCAGCTGACTGGGGCTCATGTAGTTTTTAATCCTCCAGTGCATCACCTGGAATCAACTTAATGGAGTAAACCAAGCTTTGGAAATCGAATTCTTCCAGCATTTCTCCTATTGTCAGAATGCTTCCTGTCGGCTCCTTCTTCGGCGGTTCCCCCTGTTGTTCTAATAGCCCTCTAAACAGTTTAAAGAACCATTACTTTACATCACTTTGCTTCCTCAATGGTAATGGTCTAAATGCACACACTTTCAAAAGGAGTCGTTTTCAAATGTAAAAAAAAATAAAGAATGTAATAAAATACTTTTTCATTGGGATCATCATTATCACATTTTGGTGCGTTCAATTTCAAATAGCTTATCAATAACCCCTTTCAGAGTGTTTGACAATGGTATTACAGTTGTGTGTAATTCACCAAATCAGTCAACTCACTGAACCTTTTTACTTAGAAACAAGTGTGTTTTGAGGGCACGTGAAACATTCATTGCCTTTGTACGGCATGCGATTTGGAACTGAAACAGGTTGACCTATTTACAGCCCTTTATATTCAGACATCCCAATGAACACAATTAAACCAAAACCACCTCCGTCTCGTCCATATTCAGTCCCCCTGGCTCCAGTAATGGTAAGCGGGGGGAAACCTTGTTAAGTTTTGGGGCGTAATTTCCCCCCAAAGTTCCTAACAAAGGGAAAGGGGGTGAGAAAATCAATAAGCCATTTTAGTCTCTATCTATCAAAGAGGATTCCTCCTTGTCTGTTTTAAAGCGGGGATGTGGCACTTTAATAGGATAGCGCCGGGCTGTTTGAAATGTATGCCAATGATTCCTGTCATTTCATGGCAGCCCGGCCATGGTTCACTGAACGCCCACTTCTCCCCTTGTCAGCTCGACTGAAGACAAGCATTTAGTTGCAAACTTTGAGCAGGTTGCGCAAACCAGAAATGATGTGACTGCTCCTACCGATCCCCCCCCCCCCCCCCCCCCCCCCCCCCCCCCCGGCGCGAGAGTTGAGACTTGTGTGTGTGAGTGAGTGTGTGTCTAACTATGACCTCAGAGCTGTGCTATCCCTCCCCCCTCAGCAGTTAAGCAAGCTCCACCAGTTGGCTATGCAGCAAACCCCCTTTACCCCCCTCGGACAGACCACCCCTGCCTTTCCTGGTACGTACCCACCCACACCACACCACACCCCTCTGACCTTCTCTTGTTTTTACCTCTAGAGACACACTCTCTCTTTCTCTCTCTCAGTCTTTCTCTACTCCTCCTGTTGTGTCCTGATGGTAGCCCCACACCCCTCCCCCCTCCCGCCGGTGGCCATTATATTTCCACTGCATCCTTCTTTAAGAGATGTATTGACGATGATTAGGTCATTTTTTTCATTGTAGGTAGGTATATAGTTATGTGGGTTTTTGGGGCCCGGAACCGGAGACCACCTGGCTGTTGAGTACAATTGTCTACCCCCCTCCTCCCCTGATCTTTCTGCTATCTGTATGCTGTTCCGCTCTCACCCCCTCCTCCGTTGTCTGTTAGCAGCAGCAGGTCTGGATGCCAGTAACCAGGCCACTACTCATGAACTCACCATTCCCAATGATGTGAGTACACACGCCATGGAGAAAACCACACTGCAGTCCCACTGACCAAATGCTAGAGGTCATCAATGAGTAAACCACGCTGCAGTCCCACTGACCAAATGCTAGAGGTCATCAATGAGTAAACCACACTGCAGTCCCACTGACCAAATGCTAGAGGTCATCACTGAGTAAACCACACTGCAGTACCACTGACCAAATGCTAGAGGTCCCCAATGAGGAAACTACACTGCAGTCCCACTGACCAAATGCTAGAGGTCATCAATGAGTAAACCACACTGCAGTACCACTGACCAAATGCTAGAGGTCGCGACAGCCTACCCACCAATGAGTAAACCACACTGCAGTACCCCAGATGAAACGGGACGCTAATGCTCATCCTACTACAAACATTTGTTGACTTATAGCCGAATTTAGCATATGTGGTAACTAAAGAAATCAGGCAACTGAAGAAGTAAAAAATAAACTTTTTGATGTTCTTACAAGAGACAAACGAATAGCTGACGCCATGTTAGACGCCTCAGTGATGGCGCTAGTTTCAGCTAAGAGGCTGTGTAACGATTCTAAGTCCTGCCGCCATTTTCTTCCCAGCTAATAGGCTGCATAATCGGCCGCCAGGGAACCAAAATCAACGAGATCCGTCAGATGTCTGGGGCGCAGATCAAAATTGCTAACGCCATGGAGGGTTCGTCGGAGCGGCAGATCACCATCACTGGAACACCGGCTAACATCAGTCTGGCTCAGTACCTGATTAACGCAAGGTAGACAGAACACCCAGGGGAACCCAGGAGAACATGTAGACAGAGAACACAGGAGAACATGTAGACAGAACACACAGGAGAACACAGGAGAACACAGGTAGACAGAACACCCAGGGGAACCCAGGAGAACATGTAGACAGAACACACAGGAGAACACAGGAGAACATGTAGACAGAACACACAGGAGAACACAGGTAGACAGAACACCCAGGAAAACCCAGGAGAACAGGTAGACAGAACACCCAGGAGAACCCAGGAG
>JAVQIZ010070469.1:0-15128 GCA_036023535.2 Galaxias brevipinnis
TCTGTCAGGCTTTTAGCTCCTCCTAACCTCCTTTTATTGTTGTTGCCTACTGATTTTAATATGCATTGTAAAGTGTCCTTGGGTTTTAGAAAGGCGCTCTAAAATTAAAGTTATTATTACTATTTTCCAAATAAAATCCTTATACATTGTATTTTTCAATGAATCGGCATGACAAATTGGGGAAACAGTTAGTGCCTTAATAACCATGTATAATGCTACATAAAGAGTGGTTACCTAGTAATCACATGCCTTGCCTGGTGGTTTTACCTATAGCCAAGGGACCAGACTAATGTGTGTGTGTGCGCGGCGCGCTAACGGTCTTACGTTACGGTCTAACCCATTGATATGAACAATGTGTATGTATATCTATGGTCTAACCCCCTTCGTGATGATGCCAATTTCTCCGGATATTATTTGACAACGTAATTTCCTGTCCTGCGCTGACTGAGGGTGGCGGGAGATTACAGCATGGCGGTGCAGCCTAAACAGAATCTGTCTATGGACAGTGCATCCGAAAATGGCTTTCTTAACTTCTATTTCTCCATGCCTGAGAAACCAGAAACCACCTTCAGAATATTCGACCGCAATGACTACTACACGGTGCACGGGAAAGATGCTGTATTTGCAGCTAAAGAAGTCTTCAAAACCAATGCAGTCATTAAAAACCTGGGCGCAGGTACTGTAGCTAGCTAACTGTTAGTGGTAGTAGAACTAAAATTAGCTAGCACTAGCTGCTAATATACCATTGCATGCTAGCTCAATAAATGCCGTTCATTTGCTGTGTATAAAAATGCTTATTTAACTTAAGAATAATGCAAAGGCTTAGTGCCTTAAATCGGATGTTCTCATTGTTTATCTCAGAGCGTCCGACGTTCATTTTGCAGGGAGCCGAAAGTTGGAGGGTGTTGTCCTAAGTAAAGCGAACTTCGAAGCTTTTGTGAGAGACCTGCTCCTTGTCAGGCAGTACAGAGTGGAGGTGTTCAAGAACTACAGCAAGAACAGCAAAGATCAAGACTGGAAGATAGAGTACAAAGTATGAGCCACCTTGTCGACCCAGCTAAATGGATGTTTGGTGGTTATTAGCAATCATAATCATGTCAGTTTCCGGTCTGTTTTTTCTTGTGTGCTTGCCCCTACCCTAATTTCTGTCATATTTATCTCTCAGGCATCTCCAGGTAATCTAACTCAATTTGAAGAGATCCTGTTTGGTGGTGGTTCTGGAGGAGAGGGCTGTGCTGGTGTTGTTGCCATACGATTGGCGGTCGGGTCTGACGGACAGCGTGTTGTGGGCGTCGGCTATGTGGACGCAGCCCAGAGCACCATGGGAGTGTGCGAGTTCCCTGATGGCGAGACGTTCTCCAACCTGGAGACTTTGCTGGTTCAGATTAGCCCCAAGGAGTGTCTGCTACCCCAAGGGGACACCAGCACGGACATGGCAAAAATACGAGAGGTACGTGTCTTCAACTGGTAATCTGTACTCTTTAATAACTGTATATCATGCGTATCTGTCTGCACAGTGTGTAGACCACATGCGCCATATCTTTCAATTCACTGCCTCATTGGTGCGCACAGGTGGTTCAGCGCGGAGGGATGCTGGTCTCAGACAGAAAGAAAGCCGAGTTCAACAGCAAGGACATGGTCCAGGACCTCAACAGGCTGCTCAGGGCCAAGAAAGGAGAGACGGTCGCCAGCAGCACGTTACCTGAGCTGGACAAACAGGTAGACACACATCCACCATTCAGGCTGTTACTTACATCGACTGTGGGTCCTTCAGGGATAAAAAGCCTTTGCTTAAACCTCTTTGTTAATGTCACTGCCCCCTGGCCCTCAGGTAGCCATGTCATGCCTGGCGGCGGCTGTGAGGTATCTGGAGCTGCTGTCGGACGAGTCCAGCTTCAACTCCTTTGGTCTGACCACTCTGGACCTGGGGCAGTACATGAGGCTGGACAACGCTGCCGTGATGGCCCTCAACCTCTTCCAGGTCTGCTCAGGAGCTCCCAGATCTCATGTCAATGTTGGTGCTGACGACACATCCGATCGGGACTGTACTCCAATACAGCTCCGGTTGGACAGGGATTTCCCCCGGGGTAGCCGTGACGATCATTGTGTTTTGCGCCTCAGGGTTCGCCCGACGACACCAGTGGCGCCCACTCATTGGCTGGCCTGCTGAACAAATGCCGCACACCCCAGGGCCAGCGATTGGTTAATCAGTGGATCAAGCAGCCCCTCATGGACAAGAAAAGGATAGAGGAGAGGTAGGACAGACAGGATACATGTGGAGCCAACTTAAGGTACACAATCAGTCGTAAACCTAATCTTTTATCCCATTGTGTCTGTCCAGCCTGTGCTGTCACCATGTGGTTCAGTTAGGTACTGCGTGTTGACACATTAAATACGTCAAGAGTTTTGTATTGATGTGTGTATCTCTATGCCTACAGACTTGACCTGGTGGAGAGTTTTGTGCGGGACGCCGAGCTGAGGCAGACCTGTCAGGAGGACCTGCTCAGACGCTTCCCTGACCTTCACCGATTGGCCAAGAAGTTCCATCGCCGCTCAGCAAACTTGCAGGACTGTTACCGTGGCTACCAAGCAGTCAGCCACATCCCTGCCCTGGTCCTGGCCCTTGAAAGACACTCTGGTAGCGAAACACGTGCACAGACCCATACACATATGCATCACAAGAACGACCCCACTTCCGGTACTCTTGTGAGTTTGTGAACGTCCCTGATGTTTGGAGTGTGGGTGTGTTGCAGGAAGTCACCAGGTTTTGTTGGAGGCGGTTTTCCTGTCCCCACTGAGAGACCTGCAGAATGACTTCAGCAAGTATCAGGAGATGATAGAGACCACACTGGACATGAACCAGGTCTTTATATTGTAGGGATGTTCCTAACGACTAATTTCCCTGATGTTTAAACGGAAGTTCAAATTGACTAGTCTAAAATTAGGAAAAGTCCCAAAATGTTTTTGGGGAGATTCACCAAAAAACACCAAACCACAAAGAACAAACACTTAATTAAATATATAAAATCTCTAATGTACAATGCCAATGAACCATCTTATTTCAAATTCTTGCTGCCGTTAACTCCTCCATGATTCTTCAATTTACGCCCCATCAGTATATTTTGAAAGCTCAATCTAACCTAGCTCAAGGGAGTGGACGAAAAGATAATGTGACAAGCTGATAGACAGCGCTACGTTTTTTTGATAATGTGTCGAAAACAACCCTACATTAAAGACATTACTTAGGTGGAAAATAATATCTGACGTTTGAAATGTAAATACATTTTCATATAGATCAACAGCATATTCCAATCTGTGGTTGTCAACATTGAATGAGTAGAGTTATCATAGCATTTGCGGGTTGGGGCGGCAAACGATGTTATGATGTGTGGGCAGAGTTTGGCGAAAACTAGCAGCCTTCTCTATTTGCAGGTTAACCTCCACATGCCTATTTGCTGAATGTGGTTACGCATTGCTCCGGTCTAGTGACTATAGATGCCAGTTAATTCTGACACAGCCCACAATACAACCTTATTCCCTCATTCCAATTATCTAGCTGATCAGAACACCGCCAAACTACGCTGGCTTTACGTGATGTCATCTCTCTTTGTCCCACTTTCCTCTTTGCTGGTTTAACTGGCGGGGCCAACAGTTCAGTGTGTTTAGTTTTTTCCTCTCTTATTTAGTTATGTAACTATCCATTAGTAATGGATGTTCATTTATGAAATAGCAACATTTGACTTGGAAGACACATTTCAGTGCAAGTTATCTCAATATGTAATTTAAATGAGTACATAATTATAATAATACGTTTAACTGACTAGTATTTCTGGTGCCGACATGCAAGGGCAGCAACCTTTAACCGACTAGTCGCGCACATTGTTGACGTGATTATATTGGGTTTAAACTAAACAAATCATCCCATTGGTCAAGAGGGAACACCTGTGAAACATCTGAAAAACAGCTCAGGCTAGAACATCCACTAGGATGCAAAATCTGGCTAACACACTATCTGACATGGATATCACTCACGAGAGGGCATGCTCTGAATGATACCTGACAGGTCGATGAGTAGGACACACATGTATGTTTATATATTATGTATCTGCGTGCTTCCAGGTGGACCACCACGAGTTTCTGGTGAAGGCGTCCTTCGACCCAGTGCTCAGTGAGTTGCGAGAGAGCATGGATTCCCTGGAGAAAAGCATGCAGGCGGTACTCAACAGCGCCGCGCGAGAACTAGGTACGCACAGTTGTAGGCGGAGACTGTACGAACGCGCATGCGTTTTTAACACAAACTGCCTCTTCACTACAACCGTGGAGAGTAGGTTGTTGTTAATGACTGCTCTGATAAACGTTGTGTGTTCAGGGCTGGATGCTGGTAAGACCGTGAAGCTGGAGTCCAATGCCATGTTGGGGTATTACCTCCGGGTCACCTGTAAGGAAGAGAAGACTTTGAGGAACAACAAGAAGTTCACCACACTGGACGTTCAGAAGAATGGAGTGCGATTCACCAACAGGTTTGTCTAGCCACTTGTTATCCATGTTTCCTCTCCTGTTTTTTTTGTTGCTGTCTTTGAGTCTTTTCCAGTGCTTTGATGTGTATCTTTGTGTGTGTGCGCGTTTCTGCAGTAAGCTGAGCTCTCTGAACGAGGAGTACACGAAGAACAGAGAGGAATACGAGGAGGCTCAGAACGCCATCGTCAAGGAGATCATCAGCATTGCCTCGGGTGAGCTACACTCTGCATCAGTTAAGTCCACTCACGCTTGAGCTTTGAGGAACATTCAACGGTGGATATTAAGACAGCCAGCATCTCCAGGCTTGGCACTCTAAAGCGGATACAAATGGAACCAACTATTCTAATCCTGACACCAGAAAACGGGGTCGTTGAACACTAACGATATGCTTTTAAATCCTCTCCATTGATGATTTTAGTCGGCGGGGTGTTTTTGAGCGTTGTGCCTCGCTGAGCTCTCCTCTCTCCCCCCTGTCAGGCTATGTGGACCCCCTGCAGGGCCTGAACGACGTCATAGCCCAGCTGGACGCCGCCGTGAGCTTTGCTGTGGCCTCCGTGTCGGCCCCCGTGCCCTTTGTGCGGCCCCAGCTCCTGGAGCCCGGCTGCAGGCGGATGGAGCTGGTGCAGGCCAGGCACCCCTGCATGGAGACGGACGCCGACACCGCCTTCATCCCCAACGACATCCGCTTCACCCAGGGGGAGCGGAGCTTCTACATCATTACTGGTACAAACAAAAGATGGTGAAAGCAAAGGACATGACGGTGCAGTTTATTGATTGGTTTCACGTTAGAGGGTGCGTTCCCCAACGTCACTGCCCTTGTCTTATGTCATCCAGGTCCTAATATGGGCGGCAAGTCCACGTTCATCCGCCAGGTGGGGGTGATTGCTCTGATGGCGCAGATTGGCTGCTTCGTGCCGTGTGACAAGGCGGAGCTGAGCGTGATTGACAGCGTTCTGGCGCGCGTGGGAGCCGGGGACAGTCAGGTTAAGGGAGTGTCCACCTTCATGTCCGAGATGCTGGAGACCGCTGCCATTTTACGGTGAGGAGGGAGGGGGGCGCACGCGATCACTCGACCTCCCCTGCTCGATTTTAATCCTCTCAAAGAAACATGTTTATGGACTCTATTTTAATGAAAATTACATTTGAATAAATCCATCTTTTTTCATTCTCCCCCCAGCTCTGCCACAGAGAACTCGCTCATCATCATCGACGAGCTGGGCCGCGGCACGTCCACGTACGACGGCTTTGGCCTGGCCTGGGCCATCAGCGAGCACGTGGCCACGCAGATCGGCTGCTTCTGCCTGTTCGCCACCCACTTCCACGAGCTGACGGCACTGGCCGCAAAGCACCCCACGGTGCACAACCTGCACGTCACGGCCCTGACCTCCCACAACACCCTCACCATGCTCTACCGGGTCAAACCAGGTGGGTACACACACACACACACACTCACCACTTTGTCCAAAGAGCCGACTTCAAAGATGGACTCTTCCTGGTGGGTTGTAGGAGTGTGCGATCAGAGCTTCGGGATCCACGTGGCCGAGCTGGCGTGTTTCCCCGAGGCGGTGGTTGCCATGGCGAAGGAGAAGGCTGCCGAGCTAGAGGAGTTCCAGGATCCGGCAGGGGAGGAGACTGACCAGGGCCCCGAGGCCAAGAGACGCCGCACTGACAAACAGGTACACACTGCAGGCCACAGCAGGGCTGGTTTCCAGTTGTTTATCTTTATTATCATGCTTTGTCACCAAAAACTGGAACATGGCTGGCTCCAGAGAATGTAGGGCCATATGCTGGATACCTTATCTTTGTTTTGAATGTTAATTTATCCCTGGCTAGCCCTGCTGGGGAGTGATTTTGATGTGTAGAGTTCTCTACAGCTGCCTTTCCTTAGCTATTGTATGGGTACTAATGAACATTAGTGGTATTAATTGAATCCCCCCCCCCCCCCCATGTGTTCATCTAAACCTGTGCTTTTTTTTTCTCCCATTTTAGTTAAGTGTTAGGCAAAGCTTTCATTCATTATGTTGTCCTTCTCAGGAGGGAGAGTCTTTGATCCAAGGCTTCCTACGGAAAGTCAAGACCCTCCCTGCAGCCACCATGACAGACGACGAGGTCAAGGCGGAGCTCAAGAGAATGAAAGAGGAGCTTATGGCCAGAAACAACGGCTACATTGCCGAGATCATGGCGCGATGCGTTTCCAAACAGACAGCTTGAATAGCTGACCCTAGCTCCTGCCAAAGGGAAGACTGTAGATAGGCCCCGACGTAATCCGTGACTGACCTCAATGCTTATGTAATGCAACATTATATGTAAGCATGTCATCACTACTTGGAATTTCCGTTACATGTTTTTTTCTGTGCGTTCCCATGTCCTTTTCGAATAAAGAATGGAAAAACAAATCTACTGGGGCCCTTGAAGTTCCTCCTAAAAGGTATAACTTAGCTTTACAATCTCAAACCTAGGTACAAAATAAGACACGATGATCTAATAAAGTTTTATTTTCTTAGAAATGACCAGTTTCCTTTTTTTTTTTTGTTTCTAGGAAATTAAACCCCTTTTTGAATTCCAACTAGCATCTACATAATGGTTATTGAATACTTCACAATATATTAAGTCTAGATGTTATGGTACATGCATACGATTCAGGCCGCATGAGGAGCCACAGTCACCACGATACACGAGGGGGAGAGACTGGAGGGGGGGATACAGAGGGAGGAGGGGGGAGGGAGACTGCAGATAGAACCGTCTGTCCCAGTTCCAAGAGGTCTTGGGGCCTCTCGTCGTAACCCTCTCCAGGAACACTGACTGCATTGACTCGGTAACATAATAATACGCACATTCAAAACACGCAACATACACTGTACACACACGACTCACAGCACGTACATTTACACACGCCTAGCACACACGCCTTTTTACATCCGTGGAGCTCCTCCACCTGCATTAGAAGCGAATAAACTGGAGAGGGTTTCATAGTGTTTAACAGGTTTCTCTTTCACAGAAAGAACTTTATCACTGGGAAGCCTGAGTTACTGCATTAAGCCTGGGTGGGTGGGGTGGGGGGAAGGGGTGCTAACCAAAGAAAAATTAATAACAATAATTATAATAATAATATAATAAAATAAGACATTCAAATACAGTCAGATTTTTTGCTTAAAAATACAAAACTACATGAGAAAGCATTAAAATCATATCCGTCGATCAGAATAACATGTTAAAAAAGCCCAAGTGCTCCATCACATAGTTTCGCTCCTCTTTATCCATACACTCTAGAGCTACATCAGCCTGTCCGTTGCCTAGTTACAACTACCCGGGCAACCAATGAGGACAGCAGCTGAGAGGAAGCAGGAAATCTCTTTCATGGCAGCTCTTTGCCACAGGACCTGGCGCCACACTTCCTGTCTGAAGAGTTGACCACATTGAGGGTAACGTCACACAGGTGCGACCCGAGGGGGCAGGGCGGGAGGGGGAGAGGGGGGTCTTAAGACTTCACATTGTTCCCTCCACCATCGCTCCCCCCCACTCTCATCCTGACACCTCTCCATCTCGAAGACTGCTATCAGAAAACGCGGTTGAGTGAGGAACCTCGTGTGGCCATTCGAGAGTGGGTGAGTTTTGGCGCTCCATGGCGGCCTCTAGTGGAGGCTCCCAGCACAGCCGTGTCTCTGTCTGCATGGAGCGGTAGGTCTCCCCGGCAGCCCTTTATAGCTCTCCCTCTCTGGCCTGTCAGAGAGCGCCGCTTATGCAGAGTCTCTCCAGGTCTTTATGGCTGCGACTATGTATGTTTATTTGCATGTTTGGGTGGGTGAGTGAGTGTAGCCTAGAACTGTCTGGGTGCTTCCGGTACATATGCATCAGTAAGTGTACATGGCGCTGTGTGTTTGGGTGAGTGTGTGTGTATGCATATGTGTGTGTGTGTGTGTGTGTGTGGGCGGGCGGGGGTGGGGTGTGCGTCTCCGTGCTCAGTTGTGCTGCAGAGTGTTGGACTCGATGGGCGGTGCCGAGTCGTAGAGAGTGTCCGTGTCGTGTGTGGGTTCGCCCGCCAGCGTGCACGGGTTGGACAACGTTCCCGCTCCGCAGTCGCAGAAGAACCTGAGGGGGACGGACGGACACAGGGATGTGGAGGATTGAACAGATTAACCTCTGGGGCCTCACATTACATGTGGTAGACGCGACAAACGAGCATCTCGCTTGAGGGGGGTGTGTGTGTGTGTGTGTGTGCTCACCTGTCGTGTCGTATAAATTCTACATCATGCCCCTGGTGACACTTCTTAATGCAGTTCACACAGATGGCGTTCCTATCTGTCGTGTTGCAGGTGTGGCACCTGGAGACAAAGAGGAGGGGGGGGGGGGGCTGGCACGTTAGCACGTCACAGAGAGAGGGAAGGAGAGAGAGAGGGGGGAGGAGGGGGTTTGTCTACCTGTAGAAGTCGTGCATGGGGTAACTGGTGTAGCTGGAGATCTTGTAGAGGCACTGCCCTCGGCTCACAGCCTTCTCGATGGCGTCCTGGTTGGTTATGATCTTGTTGTCTGCCAGGGGACAGGTGGTCAGTGGTCAGTGTTCCGCCCAGTAGCATAACACTGTATCCACACACGACCCACCTAGCCTAGCCTAGCCTAGCCTAGCCCGGCGGGCTAACTAGCGAGCGAGCTCACCTTTCATGGTGACGTTGACGCCCGAGGCCAGGAACAGGCCTCCGAAGCGGTTGTTGAAGATCTGGTTGCCCTCCAGTGTCGCCGTGGCGTGGTTGGTGATTTCAATCCCTGGGACAGACCAGGGGGGGGGGTAAAAGAACACGTGGTGAGCCACACGGCTGGTTGGGTGAGCGATGGCCGTGCAGGGAGGAGAAAGGGGTTTCCTGTATGACGTGACCCCACACTGACCTGCGGCGAAGCCGTCGAAGATGCGGTTCTTGCGCAATATGGGGTGGCTGTTGGTGCTGATGAGGACCCCGGCCTGGGCGTTCCGGAAGATGTCGTTCTCCTCCAGCAGACCTAAAAAACACACACACACACACACACACACACACACACACACACACACGTGTCAGTTCTCCCTAAAGCAGTTGACTGGGCGGTTAGGGGTGGCGTCTGAGGCAGGGCTGGCGCTGGGCGTTACCTCGGCCCCCGTTGAAGATGCAGATGCCCCCGTCCCGGCCGTCATGGATCTTGTTGCGCCGCAGCGTGGGGTTGCTGTCCGTCTTGATCCACACCCCTGCCATGGCGTTGTCGAAGATCTCGTTGTCCTCGATGAAGCCCAGACCTGCAGCACAGCAAACACGCGTGGGTCACACTCCACCCGCCGGCACCACGGGCCTCACCGGCCGAGGGGGAAGGGATGGAGAGATGGAGGGGTGGAGGGGTTCCGCTTACCCGAGTTGTAGACCAGGATGCCTCCGTTCTGCCCTCCCCAGATCTTGTTGCGCCTGATCTTGGGGTTGCTCCCCGTCCTGTGGAAAAAACAAAAAGGGGAACGGCACGGTTAAGGAAAACGCTCCCGGCAGAGCATCCACACGTGGGATTTGACGGACAGGCTCTGGAGGGGGAGGGGGGGGATGCTTACCGAATCTGCACGCCCGAGTACATGTGATTGTAGATGTCGTTGTCCTCCAGCACCCCGTGGCCGTTGTCATAGAAATACACTCCCACCTGACCCCAGGGGAGAGACAGGTTAGACGTGGCTCTACTTTTCAACGCGGTTTCCGTATCCTAGACGAGAGCTAGCGAGAGAGGGTCACACCTGCTTGCCGCTGTGGATGCGGTTCCTGCGGAGGACGGGCGTGCTGCCGGTGGTCACCCAGACTCCGGCCAGCGTGTTGCTGTACACCTCGTTCTCCTCGATCACCCCCTGGCCCTTCTCGTGCTGCGGGCGCACGGGGGAAACACTCGTTCAGACCTCTTTGTCCCTCTCGTCCGAGACAGTCTACTACCATGACACCACCACCACCACCACCACCACCACCACTGCCTGCTGTTGCTGGGCCGCGTGCTTACCACGTAGATGCCGCCGTGCTGCCCGTCGTGGATCTTGTTGTGCCTCACGATGGGGCAGCTGTTGGTTCGGATCTGGATGCCGGCCAGCGCGTTGCCGTAGATGTCGTTGCCCTCTATCAAGCCCCGCCCGTCGCCAAATATGTACACGCCCCCTTGGTTGCCGTTGAAGATGGCGTTGCCCCTGAACCCAAACGATTAAATTTTTCCATCCCCAAACAGCCGACAGACAAGTTAAAAATAGGTTGGGAACGTGAGAGGACTCTTAAGGCTGTTACCTTATTGTGGGGTCGCTGTTGGACGTGATCCACACCCCGGCAAAGTTGTTGGCGTAGATCTTGTTCTCGATGAACTGGCCGCGGCCCTTCTCGTGCACGTAGATGCCCCCCGTCTGGCCGTGGTGGATCTCACAGCGCACCACCGTGGGGTTGGCGTAGGCCTTCACCTCGAAGCCCGCGATGCGGTTCCTGTGGATGTTACAGCTCTCAAAGTAACCCTGGTAAAAAGAGAGAGAGGATGGAGGGGGGGGCGACGGTGAGGGGAGCAGAGCCAGTGACAGGCGGGGAGAGAATCGGCCGCTGACGGGACAGGAAGCGGTTACCATGCCGTGGTCGAAGGTGAACACGCCCACGTCGCGGCCGTGGTGGATGTGGTTGCGTCGGATGATGGGGTTGCCGTGGTTCTTCACCCAGATCCCCGCCAGCGCGTTGTTGCTGATCTCGTTGTCCTCGTAGATGCCCTGAGGTCACACAGTGAGACGGAGACCGTTTACCCGCTGTCGCTGGGGGGCGTTTCCTTGGCCATCTGTGTGTGCTCCGAGTGTGCGCCGCTGCTAGGCTGTGTGTGTGTGTGTGTGTGTTTTTACCTGGGCGTGGTCTGTGATGTACAGGCCCACGTTCTCACAGTCGCTGATGTTGCAGTGCTTGATGGTGGGGCACGCCCCCTGCCCACTCACACACACCGCCGAGCCCACTGTGGAGGGACACAACCTTTAGCGAACGCCTCCGTAGTGCACCGAGAGCCTTAAAAGCAGGACTGTGGTATGTGTGTGTGTGTGTGTGTGTGTGTGTGGACGACGACGACGACACACTACCTGTGCATGTGGAGCGGATGATGCAGTGGTCGATGTTGGGGCTGCAGTTAACGGTGATCTCCAGACAGTGGTGGGCGTTGTGATGCTGGGCTGACTTGTCATCGGGGTTGAACTGTGGAAGACAGAGAGAGAGAGAGAGGAGGGGGGGGTTAGACAGAAGCAGGCTGTGATCCACTAGCAGCTCGACGGCTTCAGGAAAATCCACATTCATCCATTTTCCCCACTGGAAACATGTTGTATGAGACCATTGTAGAGAGGCATCATCCCCTCCTCCCCTATAAACACTGAGAAAACCGGAGACATGGCTTTGCTCAGCGTGTGTTGCCCCTCACCCTGATGGTCATGTAGCCCACGTAGGCGTCCTCGGAGCCCTCCATGAACACAAACGTAGAGTCCCTGGTGTTCTCTATCACTACCTTGTCTGCCACTTTACCTGCAGCTACGGAGAAAGAGAAAAAAACACACACACACACACACTCATTAGCATGCGAGGCAAGCGCGCTGGTTCTCGTTTGCCTCCTGGAGATGACTGTTTAGGCCACGCGTTGGGAGCCTCGGCGCGGGGCGTACCTGCACCGATCATGGTGATGGGCGACTCGATGTAGATCCACTCGTCCGTGTAGACGCCCGTGTGGACAAAGATCAGGCCGTCAAAGTGGGCCTCCTGCACCCCGCCCAAGGCGTCCTCGATGGTGTCGTAGTACTGCGGGGGGGAAACCACCGAGAGGTTTGAAACACCGCCGTTTGTATAAAAGAACGAATGATATTTGCTACGGTCGGACTCCCGACAATTGAATCGCTGCTGATATGACTGAATGAATATGTGGGCTGTCCTGTTACAGAGCGGCGGGTCTCACCAGCATGTTCTCTCGGCCTTTGTATCTCCCAGGGTTACTGTAGAAATGCTCGGCAAAGCCAGGCTTCACGTGAGCCCCTTTGTACTGTAGTAAAAAAAAAAAAGAAAGATGGGACGTTTAAAACCTTGAGAGTTTTCAAACAGAGACACACGGCACAAAAACCAAACCCATCCGATGAGCGAGCCCTCACCAGTTGCTGGAAGCTCTCCTTCCAAGGATTGGGGTTTTCATGCTCCTCTGGGCTGACCTGGAAGAACTTGCCTGGCTCCGGGTGCATCATGGGGCGCGTGTACTCAAACACCTCCATGTACAACCGTTTCCTGCAGAGCACAAACCGCACCAGATTGCTTGATATGAACTCTCAAGACCTTCCTACTAAATGATGATGACGAGAGTGAAGTACGGCAGTGGGCGTCTATCCCTGCGCAGCACTGACCAGAGTATGGGATCGTTGGCTAGCTGGCTGAAGCGTTTGCAGACGCAAGCGGCCTGGCACAGGTCTTGCTCCAGCAGATAGGAGAAGATTTTGAGCACTACCTCGTCTGGAAGTTTCTGCTGCAGATACTGCTCTGCTGGAGCTGCTAAAAAACACGCATGCACACACTCAATTGACGCACAGACATCTGACTATTATTTATATTGCTGCTAGCCTTAAGCACAAATCTTCTAAGCTAAAATACTTCTGTGACCTGACGTGCTTCATGTTTAATTGCACTATTGTAAAGCAACAATGATCTTATGAGACCGCTGGGCTCCTCAAAAGACCGATCAAATCAAAAGGCCTGAAAAGCAACAGTTCTAGAGTTCTAGATGGGAAACTGTGACACGCACCTGGGAGGTCGTGGCTCTTACCAGACACCCTTGCTCGTTTGGCTCGATGGCCAAAGGGTTCTGTGGACGATGTGGATGCTCCCTGCATAAACAAAAAACACATGAGTATCATTTTTACACTCACACAAATGACATACAAACAAAAACCATGCACACACACAAATAGACAAACTCAAATGCGTGCACAGACACAAATGGTCTTCAGTCTAACCTCCATAGGGCTCTTGCTAGGGCAGGCAGAGGCGGTGGCAGAGGCCGTTCTTTTGGGTAGCAGGGACTTGCGGCGCAGCTGGTAGGGGCTGTTCTGAGCTCCAGCACCTGACTCATCCACTGGCATCTCTGCTGCCGCGGCTGCTGCTGCTGGTGCTGGAGCTTCTTCATCTGAGGACGCAGGCCAACACTCACTATACATATTTACAGACCCTCTGTAGACTAACAGAAGCAGCCTTTTATGCTAGATCAAACATTCAAACAGACGCACAATGCGATATCAGAGACCAAATTGACCAAATTATTAGTTCACTGTAATTATAAACATAACAGCTGACAGCAGTCCATTGGTTCTCTTGCTAAATAATAGGCGATATCTTGAATACACCCATTAACAGATGAATGCTTTTTATAGTGGATAAGGTTGCATGCATATACATATCTATATTGAACAGCTGTTACAAATGAATCTCTATAAATAAATGTCATGTTAAATAGCTCTAAGCTCAGACTACACTGCAGGCAAGTCAGACCAGCTATAGCGACAAGTTAACCTACACTACGTGTGACAGACAGAGGTTAGTGATTGATTATGACAGATGTGCTTCCAAATAATAGCACTTATGGACTGGTACTATTCCTATTACATCTTGGGCACTGCACTGAGCAGTTGTCAACTCGGCGATCACGCACAAAATCACAACCAATAGCGTATATCCTAACCGTATGGACAGACATTCTTCACCAGACGACAGACAGCACTGCGGGATTGTGGCCTAGGTTCAATCTGATATGTGCTTGGCTAAACACTGACTGCGTAGTTAACTTGCAAATCCACTGTGTAAACAAACTGAGCGAGCATAGCAGTAGGTTTCACTATACAGCGAACTAACGTTAACAACGCTAATGTTAGCTAACGCTAATGTGTTAACATTAGAGCATCAATTTGATTTTTGGAGTCTTTCAAACAATGGAGAAGTTCTTGTCATTTAAAGCTAAACAATCATATCGCTGAAGACGGTCCAGATATGAACTCGTGTTACCTAGTAAACGCTAGCTGGCCATCTCGCTTGCCAACTGACTGACTATGGTTATCTAACGTTACACCCCAAAAATGGCAGTCCAAAGACAACGCAGATTTAGCTAACGTTAGCCGTCGTTACTAGTCTCTTGCTAGCTTGTGACAGCTGAGAATGCAAGGGGTCTAACGTTACGCGTAGCTAAATCCTTCGCTAGTTAGCCCAGGGGTTAATACTTAAGCGTTGACTCGGACCCATTGTCATGATAGGCAAACGCTGTTTGGTCATGCTAATAATTTCTAGCTAGCTACGATGGTTCACTAGCTGGCAAAGTACGCAGTAATCAAAGGCAACCCCCAAACACCAACTACCAGCTAGCTGGCTTGTTCGCTAATGTTAGCAGTGTTAGCAACAATCACTCAAGCCAAACAAAGCGCGGCCTGGCCTAAGCCATAGAGCAAGAAGCCTCGGCTTTTCCTGGTGAGCTGGGGGGGGGGGGGGGGGGGGGGCGGGGGGGGGGGGGGGGGGGGGGGGGGGGGGGGGGGGGCGGGGGGGATAATGGGTGGCGTTAATAGACTCGATTACACAGAGTCGTGTCTCCTGCAATCCAGC